>JAUTBV010109963.1:0-14453 GCA_032361325.1 Lepetodrilus fucensis
ACTACTACTACTACTACTACTACTACTACTACTACTACTACTACTACTACTATCACTACTACTACTACTACTACTACTACTAATGATAATGATAATAATAATGAAAATAATTGATAATAATAATGGTGGTAATAATAATAATAAAAATAATAATGATAATAATAATAATAATAATAATAATAATAAAAGCATTTGTAAAGTGATTAAACGTCTTCATCCCAAGTCCACATATAGTTTATGTGTCTGTCATATATCGTGAATAGTGAGCAATCTAATTAAAATCAGCTCGTTTTCGCACCGTAAAGGCGTTTGTTGGCATATTTCTTGGCCACACGCAATTATATTAAGCAACAAGATTCTTTTCCCGCAGGTCCCACTGGTGTTCAATATTTTCTTTCTTTTTAAAAAGTTTAGTCCGTTTTATTTATTTCGCGATAAAAAATATAAAACTATGAAGATATTTTAAAAACCAGTGGTACCTGCGAAAATGTTAGCTTGCTGCCCGATATACCTGTTAGACAATTCAAATGTACCCTGTACATACTTTCAGGTATTTATTCTGATTTGTTAAAAATACATTCTTGAACGTAGGTTACTCGTATTAGACATATTCATGGTATAAAAATGCCATGACGTCAGTGTCATGTGTGGTATACTCACGTGCGATCGTTTGGACCCAGCTTTGCTAACAGGTTCCGTGATGGCTGTCCCAGCCTCGGATTCCGGCCCCTTTTGGTGGGGGTGAGGAGAACTAGACATTGTACCACAGTGCGAAGTCGTTGTCAATGTATCCTATGTTGTCGGTGATCACTTAACACGGGATCCTGCCTTCACCCCTTGACAGCAAAACACAAAACGTTTGATTCCAGAATCTCACTTGTAAACTATGGCTTCAACTAATATTCCATGAATCGAAAAACGTATTTAAAAAAATATTTTTTAAATTATAATTTGCATATTCATTGCGAAAATTCCTTGAGGAAACAATTCCAACTTCACTTTCATGTCACAGAATTTGGTTAGAGGTCCATATCGCTTCCTGTCAGGCGTCACGTGTAAATCATATAGTCTATATATCGACGTAACCCCTTTTCATAGTATAGCATTCGTATATTACTAAGGCAGTATACAGATAGGCTTTAGGATGTATTGGCGAACTAGAGGCCTTGCGTTGCATGGATCCATACAGTAACTCTCTGCACGTCAGCCAAGAGAGACTTTCCCATCCAAGAGATCGGCTTTTCCTTCTACCTATTATGTCTGCACCATGCCCTCAAAAAGGAGGGATTAACACGGCTAACTTGGTGAAACAGGCCTTAGAAATTCGCTAATCCCTGCCGCTTTTACCTTCCAGTGCTAATCCCGCCAACTCTCGCTTCTGAAATATTCATTACGTTCATGCTTTATGCTGTAAGGAGAAATAAATCCAGGTAAACAATACCACCAATGCAGTGAGAATCTACCAAAGTGTGTCGGAACAAGAGCAATAATGGTCAATATTTGGCGATACTTGCACCCTGCATAGGACAAGGGATATCTCTCTGTCTCCGTCGACAGGCCTATTTCATGAAGCTAATCCCTTGTTTCAGATGCTTATCTATAGCGGTACGCCTCCGTTAATATGTTCTCTCTATTGGAGTTGTTCATTATATGCTGTGATCCTAGATATGACCAGCTATCGGCCGATCTCTGTGTATATAGGTGCCGAGTGTTCTGTTCAGATGTGTCTGTCGATGGCAAGAGAACCTTTTCATTACAAACCTGGACGTAGTTCGGATAGTTGGTTATCAAGCAATTATCAAATATGATGTACTGGACGAACTTTTCGGTCGAATAATTCTGAGATTGATATCACCATTGATTAAGTTTTCATGGCATTCCTTCGCTTTGATAATCGTTTGTCTATACAGTTACTGTCCGTTGATATGTGTCAATCAAACGACTCAAGTTTCATCGAACGCGGGCATAAATGGTATGCGAATAACGGTTAATAACAATTAATGGCTAATCTTAAAACTGTATCTACATTGGTTTATCTAGCTAAGCATGTCAAGTATTTACAGCCAAACGTAGGCATTTATAATGATTTAATTTGTCGCGAATGATGAATATCCAATTATGTCAAACGCGATGAGCCTTCTCTCTCTCTCTCTCTCTCTCTCTCTCTCTCTCTCTCTCTCTCTCTGTATCTACATTACATGTACATGTATTTGTATGAATATACCGGTATGTTTGTGTATATATACTGCATGCTATTGTTCTGTACGACGGTCCTACGTGAACCCAAACAACACCTCGCAAGATTACATCGGAAGACTTTGTAACAAATCATACACTTTGCTGGTAATGACACTAACCTGTATACAATCAGTAAATTATCTCACAATATGTATGCCATTGCGGGTTGAGATGCTATCTCACGTTTTGTCTCTTTTGAGCAGTGTCTCGAGTGTTAAAAGGCAATGTCTTCACGATGAACAAGGAAATATATACAGTGATTTAGTGATAGATTTTCGGTAACGGCAGAGATCTTGGATATAATATGTTTTTGTTGTCTTTTCAGTAGGTAGTAACCTTTGTACCTGGCTTACCAAGTCAAGTATATCTTCCAATATTATTCCATATTGAAGACCTGCTAGTGTTTCAAACTGTCAAAAATGAGATATTGAAGGCATAATGTTTATGGTTGTTTTGGACTATAGCTTCAACTGCAAAATACATACACTTGACATACATAAAATCATGTTTGTACTTTCCACCTTTCCACCGCGGTTCGGTACACACATATCTAGTGCAACCCCCTGTAGTCTTCTGATAGACAACTTGAATATGGTCGTATTGTTATTTCCTTCATTAAGTCAATTCAAGGGGACATAACTTGGTGGTACGACTTAAACATACAATACGCACAACTAACGTTTTCTCGTAATTCCTTCATAGTTCAGATAAATAGCGGAACGTTCCCTATATTCATATAAAACATTAATATTTTGATAACTATTGAGTACTGGGGACTAAGTACATCAGTAAATAACAACCTGTGGGTGGATAAATCAAGCGTAATTAGTTCAATATACATGTCAATAAACTGTGATATTATGCCTTTAACTTGAATGAATTGAATATATATTTGACATTAAAGAGACGAGCATATAAAGTAACAGTTGGAATAACATGCTTACCATGAGTGTATACCTTAATAGCATGGTCGTCAACACGAAGACTGGCATAACCCAATTCCAAAGATTGTACAGATAAACGGATTATAGATCTCCAAAGATTTCATAACAAATCTAAAACTTTGGCCCCTTGTGAAGGAAATCGTGCTTAAAAGAGGATTTGTTTGTCCTTTAATGTACTGCCACAGCATGCGGTAATCAAGGGGATAGCTTACTGAAATGCTCAGATATATTTGTTTAGGATAACTCCTGCATTAAAGCCATTCAGATACATAAGCGAGTGGACTGCATAACAACACTCATACCGAGGGAGAATGCCATACTCAATTTACTGGTATATAAATGACAACGACCGAGGATCAAACTAGATGTATAAAACTAGATAAAGCGAGATTTATGAAAGCAAATATTATTCAAAGCAGATGCAAATTTACAATAGTGTTCAAGTACTACATAGAAAGTTAGAAACTATATATTTGAGATTTAAATCAGATTTATTATACAAGTATACAGTTGAATGTGTGTGTGTGTGTGTGTGTGTCTATGTGTGTGTGTGTGTGTATGTGTGTGTGTGTGTGTGTGTGTTGTGTGTGTGTGTGTGTGTGTGTGTGTGTGTGTTATGCACAACTACCCCCATGCCCTCCCGGTTAGCTACGGTCCTATAATTATAGTCACTGTGGCATATATGGCAAAGTTCTGCCGTTGTCTTTATTAAGACAAAGTACTCGGTATACACATAATGTATACTTTCATAATATTCTTCTAGCTCATCTGATAAAACTTATATTATGTCCTTGTCATACGTATTCTCATTCGTATCTGGCTTGAAATCTAGAGCCCTTCATCTTATCATTATACACGTGTTGGAACTGTTCGTATTGAGCCACCGTCAAGTAGTCCTTCCACCCTCCGATGTTACCTGTAACAAGACATTGTAATAAGTTAATGCTTGAAAAGAAAAATAGTTAAATAACCATCTCCAATGATAAATAATACATGTATTATATATATAAAATGTATACGATATACCCCGGTATATATTACAGACTTCATTTTCCCCATATTCAACTTCAAACGAGAGAATTCTTGCGTATTACTTCACATTAGTTTGTTCATCACGTGCTATTTGACAGACTTGCCTACAAGACTGAATAATTATAAATCAATGTTATATCATCTATTTTATATATTTACCTGTTTACCGACCCAATATATATCGGGGAATCCTCAATGTCAAAATTTCACGAAATAATTTGTATTTTCACTCGCTAAAGCATATAATAATTAGCCTACACTCGGGACATCAGGCTGATATTAAATAAAACATCGTGTAATATCCTCTGTGTATATCAACCTTTAATATAATGGACTGCGACTCCTTTGTCATCGATATAGGTAACGGCCCGTTTGTCCTTTCTCATTCTGTCGATGTGACATTTATCTCCAATAGCCTCCAGCAACTGTGGGCTACGATCCAGTTCCAAAAAGGAGCATATCTTCTGTAGCTGCCGAATAAGATTCTGCACACAAAAATATATTCGTTTTTGGTATTAAACATGAATTCCATAGTAGTCTCCATACGTAATTACATGTATATAGCCCTAATGTCTTTTTAACATTGTATAACAATTATTGCGGGTAGTTTTTACATCAGCATCTTACCCGTCTTACCACGCTTACAACAATGTAGGACATTTTCTTAAACCGGAAGTACGTCATATGTATAAAAATAAATTAACACCTAATAAAAAAAACAAAAAAAACAATGCACCACTTACTGATTTGAGATCTTCGTAATGCACAAAGTGGACATTGAGGTTGGGGTTGGTTTCAAACACGTGTTCCCACGTCCTAACATGGTCAAACCAGGAGCCCCAGTCAACTGAAAGCCATCGCACGATTATAGAACACTCCCTAGTCCTTGTCAAATACGTTTCCAGGCATTTCCTTTCGATTTGTAATGATTTTTTTGTTGTTGTTGAAAACTTCTTGAAGTGCCAGGAAACGTCTTTGACAAGGATATACTACAATTAATGGCTTATCGTACATATATCTTCTGCGATATAATTTCACAATCCTACTAATCCAAAGTACGAAGTAATGTAGGCCTATACATTGAACTTCGATAGTTCTTCATAACCGCACAGAAAGGCAAACTAATATCGAAATAGCATATACAATACATGCAGGTTTTGTTTTTGCGTGTGCGTAGACTTGATTTATTTTCGTATACCGTCTTGAGATCTGAACATTCTAACATAATTTATCGATGAATTGGCTTTCGATTGCAACAGTATGCAGGTAGAGCATTCATTCTGACATTCAACTGCCATGGGTCAAAACACCAACTTAACAACTACACTCACTAATGAACAAACATGAAGGAAATAGAAGAAAACCCGAGTTTCCATTCGGTGGATCTGCAATATATTCAAAGGTTGGTGGGACATTTCAACATTATGAGTAGACTCTTATTAGTCATGCAGTGGCACGGAAAGCCTGAGAGGTCTTTTCCCCGGTCCCGGACTTGCCTTTTCCCGGAAATCTGATCGGTTCACGCACAGGACTTTGAATAATTATAATAACATATTATACTATCTATCTATATACTGATATATCAGTATGGAATATATAGATAGATAGTATAATATGCTATTAATTTATTATAATTATTAAAAGTCCTGTGGTTCACGTGACCATCCAAAATATTTACTTTTGGTAAAGAGAACAGACCAGATTGCCGCGAATTAGGTACGGGTACATGGAATATACAAGTGCCGCTGTGCGGGTCCACTTCCTAGTCCAGGGAATAGATCTCACCAAAGAAGTGCTGCACAGTTACCTTTTCCTTCAAGAAACAGAGGAAGCCAATCTGCCCAGACGCCGCTATACTCGTAATGCCCGCAGGCTATGTGCATTTTGTACCACGACACCGCAACGTCCTTGGGATCGCGGATGAGGTATATCACCCGGGATGCCTTGGTTTTCAGGTCTTCCGGCAGCACTCGGAAGTGAAGGTGTGTGCTGAGAAGACGCGGTGATGCGAGAGCGTCGAGCGAGGGAATATCGGCGTTCTCGATCATGTCTTCTTCCTTCTCTTTCTGAATTGTCTGGTCGTTGTTGTTCAACAGTGAGTGAGTGAATATAGAGTTTAACGTCGCTGCGGGAATCTTTCACCCATTTGCGACGAGTTGTTCAACAGCATGCTGATCATCTCAACAAGCCAATGTGTACCTGTAGAAATGTACCAGATTTAAATTCCGGAATTATAATCGTCATGGCCTGCCAATCACGAATTATCCCTCTCCTTGTTGAAAGCAACCGGAAATGCCCCAATGAGCCGTGCTCTTGTCTAATCCAGCAGGGAGAGGGTTAAAGGGTCGTACACTGTAGTCCAGGCCTAAATCAGGACGTATACGCCAGTACAATTCGTTCTTGAAGCGCAGGACTGGGACCATCATGGTCTGATTGGTCCACAGCATGCCCCAGTAAAAAGCATAACTTAATAATTATACTTAAACGTGTAGGGGATCCACAAATAATTATTTGATCCAAACGGAAACTGTACGGAAACAAATTACAACAAGGAGCCTGTACTTCCTACCTGATCTCATCCAGTTGACCAGGATAATGTCATCGTTTCTCATCCTAAGGTTACGACATTGGCGGAATATCGTCTCCTTCAGCGGTGGCGGTAGCAAGTACCCATCCACCTCCTGGAAGCTGATGCAATTACCTCCCCTGTCAGGTATTCTGATAACTGACATCTTGAGTTTTTGCCTTTAAACAGGTATCACAGCTTTTGGTTTTATCAGTATCACTGTATCTGAAGAAGATGGCCGCTTTTCGTCAGCATAAATATTGTTACAATACCAATACTGTGACCATAATGATGCAATAAAAAATACAAAGAACTGAAAAGTAATGTTAAATTGTATATTTTTGAGACGATAATGGGCCTAATGGAATCTATGTATTACAAAAAAACACCAGAAGCTTTGGCGAGAAAAAAAGACATCACGACTTTGCCCTTTAGGTGTACTGGTCCATACTTAGATGACCATAAGAGACTTTTTATATAAGACTGAACATAGCATATATAAACAGTCTCTTATGGTCAGCACTAAGGCTAGAGGAATCTCGAGGTAGTCCATACTATACAAGCTCAGTGCACATACAATGCAAACCTACGAGGGTCAGGGGTTGTATGTATATTACGTGACAATGCATGAAAAGGTTAGGATATGATGATGTAAGTGCTCGCGTCTATCTAAGGAGTGTTTTAGCAAAATTCAGAAATGGTAGTCTCCCTTTAAATATTGAATTATAGGTCGTTTTGCCAAGCCCCCTGTAGCTTTACAAGATAGGATCTGTAGATATTGTCATGTATATAAAACTATTCAGGTTGTAGAAGACGAACTGCATTTTTTACTGTACTGTGATATATAAAGTGATTTACGGTGTAATTTGTTCCAGAAAGCAAATGTTGAATTTGATACTTTTAATTCATTGTTTGGCATCCACTAGTTCTAACGTCAAAACGCCAAAAAAATCATGCATGTATTATATAACGTGTGGTATATATTGCTACACAATTTGTACATCTATTATCTATCAGTAATAATACTTTTGTTTACTACTCTGGTTGTAAATGAAATATTAGGGTCTCATAAGCCATATGTTGGCTGGATTGTTGTTTTAAATAGGATGAATATGTGTATAGTTTACGTGACACTTTAAAATAGGCTATATTTCTCTCTCTCTCTCTCTCTCTCTCTCTCTCTCTCTCTCTCTACACACGCCATAGTATATAATAGTACGGTCTTTGGAGGAACGAACTATGCTATCTATTTATTTTAACGGTTGATAGTTGATATTTTTAGATGATTTTCTTAAATAAACAATGGTAAAGTCGCTGCTGATAGTATAGGCCTACCATTTTGATTCGAATGCGATCATAATATATTCTCATCATAAGTTTAATTAATTGGTTCGAAATATCAGGCGTTGCCTATACTATACTTTACTGCAAATCTATCATAGGCCTATACATATAATTATCTAATAAAGTCAACTATAGTTGATAACGTAATAACTGTAAGTAGCAAACATAACGTCTGGTAGATGTCTACTATATCTACAAAATTATCATTATCTAGAGTGAACGACTTGCTTGATTTTTATGCAAGGTAAACATCAATGTGAAATCCAAACCAAGGCCTTTATAATATACCTATCTTGAGCGAATGCACTCCTGACTGTCAACTGTGAAACCCATGAGGACCATAATAGCTGTACATGAAGTAGGCATATGTATTTTCCAGATAAGATATGAAATTGGGTCACCAAATGTAGATACGAAAGCTGCACATGCTTTCTTCATCAGTTAAAAAGCTCTCTACATTGATAGTCCATTGCGATGCCTACAGCCGCTGCAAGGAGCATTGGAAACTTCCGGGGAATCCAGAGGGGAAAATGTTACGTCGTCTGCTAAAACCACTAATAAAACATTATTGCAGAACTCTTGATGGATCAATTAGGAATGTATCGTCGACAACACGAAATGAACCACAAGATGCTATATTCGGACCAGAACATAACCAACTGAGAGAGAATTTGAGAAAGGTCTAGCCATTGATGAAAATAGAACGTGTGACATTTTCCAAGTTACAGCTACTAAACAGCTGCTAAAATTAGTCTACACATGGTTTGGTTGCATATACTCTACATTACTTGTAGTTTTGACTTTATGAAATATCTTTACTCTGAATTTCACATCTAAATTGCAAAGAAAAGCATTACTCTATGGACTTTGCTCCCAAATATCCTCGAACCTGTTATTGAGGGAAAGTCTATTACAGAAATAATGCATATTCAACTATATTGATGTAGGGGATAGCAGAAGCATTATGGAGATGAAGCAACTTTGTCAGTCCAACCAGCTTGAGATTCCTCTAACCTCTAACCTTCCCTGCTAAACATAAGATGGATATCGTCACCATTGGTTGTTGACCCTGTTTATGGCCGGGTACTAGTACTAGTCTAGTGATAATGCTTCGCTATACTAATTTAAGCGAAGTGAGTATAGCGAAACATTATCACTACAGGCCATAAACAGGGTCAACATTGGTCGGTGCAATATTAACCACTAAATGATTAATTTCAGAAGAAACTCATACCCAGAACTTACAAAGGCATACTTCTTTAAATGTTGTTATCTTTATATCCTATAATTGATATGAATTTGCTAATCACTGCTATATTAAGCGATTGATTAAATCTGATGATCTCATTTATTTTATGACGATTTTCTAAACCTACAGATAATTGATGCAGACATTAATCCATATGTGGACCAATGGGAAGAGGCAGAGATTTTCCCTGCAAAGGATGTCTTCAAAATCCTCGGGAATGCTGGATATCTGGGAGTCACAAAACCAGCAGGTGACAGAATACTAGGCATCTTTAAGAGTCCAGGGCATCACTTCTAGAAGTTCTCGTATCTACTACCAGACCACATTTCGTAGCTATCTCTAAATACATGTACATGGTGATCAGACACGTACGAAAGCATTACAGTTTCATGAAATGATACCCAGACTAATATAAGTTAAAAGGCAATTGCTGGATTAATTATAATCAATAATCACTCCTTCATAGACAGCGATAGAAATGAACACAGCCCAGGCTACATCTCCCAGTCCCAATGCTAAGGTATCCTAAGGGCTAGTAAAAAGTCATAACATTTGCTATTTGTATCACTATTCAGGTTAGTAGGTTTTAGTTAATTTCTATTGCTGCATATCTAGCATGCCATCTATGGTTGCCTCCACCTGGTAGAGAGTTAAAGATTAATGTGTGATGAAATTTGTAAATATTTGTAAAATGCACGAGTAATAATATAAACTTTAAGGCATAATATCACGGTTGATTGACCTATATAATGGACACACAAATTTCGATCTGAGACTAATTACGCATGATTTGTTCACCCAAAAGTATTTATTTACTGATGTACTTATCCCCCAGCACTCAATAGTTATAAAACAAATGATATTTTATGTTAAATAAGGTAACGTTCCGCTATTTATCTTGTCTGTGATGCATTACTATTCTAAGTGAGAATTCGAGCAAACATTAGCGTTACTTCCCCTTTGAATTATCTATTTAAAAGCAGTCTATCGGGGAGGGGGTTGCATTGGAGATTTGTCAACGACACAGCTTTTTGGAAGTACAAACAAGTGAATATATTTCGCAGTTGTAGCTAATAAGAACTAATCCAAAACAACCATAAACATCTGTGATATTATGCCTTTAAGATTGTCGTAAGAATGTTTCGAGAATAAGCTCCCTTGTTGACATTGATGCATGGTCAGTTTCCCGCCGTTCAGTAGCCTATCCACGTCACGTGTAGGCAGGTAGGGTACCCAGCGCGATACCGGGTCTGCCACTTCAAAACGTATCCCCCGAGCTGCACGCAGTCTGCACGGGCTTATCGTGGGAAGATATAACTAAGTCGTGCAATGCCATCCCGACACGACCTTGGGTGTCCAGCCAAGAGAGTTCATTGATATGTTCACAGGGCAAACATAGCGCAGCCCATTAAAGAATTACCTGCCAGACAAGCAAGGTCGAGGGGTCAAGTGTCAGGGGTCAGTCGACATGTCAGCTGTCGATCAAACCAGATTCAAGGTCACCTGTTGGTCAAATATATCGAGCAGACCCTTGAATTTCACTTCTCTTTCTGTCTTTTATGTAATATCGTCTGACTCGGACCGGCTTATACCTGCCCAAGTCTAATTCTGGAGTGGCCGACACCTTGGACAAATTTATAAACAATTAGTTTAGCTATCTATCGTAAAACTCCAATATTAGGCTTATACGTCACGAATGATTATTATAAAGACATCGACATGTATCTACCCGTGCATCTCCGGTTGCCTTCAGCATGGAGATGGTTAATATATATACCTGCATGGCCTCATTTAAATATGTCTAGTGCTCAGATAGGCTAAAGCAAATGTCTTAAACACATCATGATGAAGGCAATGTAGGAAGTGCCCATCGTTTTATAGGATAGAGGAAAACATAATAATATTTGTTCAAATGAATTTACCACTCGTATTGAAAAATATATATGAAGAGAGTATACCGCAGTATCGTATTCCTATCGTTCTAGGGACAATTAATGTAGGCTATATAGAGATTTATGTCTAGGTCATTGGAATTTCACAATACGTAAGCCTATAGAATCGCATCTATACTTATAGTAGAGCCCGGTTTATAAAATTGAAGAAAGAAAACAGGGGCTCTATTTAAAAGAATCCTTCTATTTTTATAACACTAAACTGTATTTCTTCAGAATACCTTATTATCGTCATGTATATAGAACACAATATACTGATGGTAATATGTTCGTGGACATGCTATTAATAGTGCCTACCTCATATACATATGTAATCTAGACTATATACGGACCTCCAATGATCTGAGTATCCCGGAGAGTTATTTTCGGACGAGTTCTAGCCGGTTTAGTTGCGTAATACACTCATATGTGGCAATCGTACTGCTAGTGTTATGACGACAGCAAATCCTATAGTTCCTGGTTCTATCAGCACGTGACGCACAGTTATTTCCACTACAAGTATCTTCAACGTGTTCCAGGAAATTGAAATTTGATGCCCGATAGGTAGAGAATGTGTTTCTATACGACCATCGCCATTGATCGCTATTACTGACTTTATAGGCTATCTTTAGGCCTATTACATGGTCTTCAATTTCAGTTTCCTAACACATGGATAAATTGCACTGTGAATTTCAGGAATTAATGGATAGTCTTTATTTTAGGTATGTCGAATATTCTCGATTGGTGTTCATTTGGGAAGCATATGGAACTGTCGATATCGTACAAAGATGATGTTCAAGATGATACGAAAGGGTATCAGATAAGTGCTTGCAATTATTGGCCAAGTAATTGACAGATGTATCTGCCTAGATTTTTCCGGTGCATAAAGTGATCCAAAATCATCCAGATATATGTGATCGGATGTATCCGTGTTTTGAGAAGCGTTAAAATAGATTAAATCATAAATAAACCACTGGCGAATGTCAACAAAGCATTCACATTGCTCGGAGGGACTTCTCCCACCGCATGCGCATGCACTTCACGTGATTCCTCCGTCCATCCGTCCGTGCAAGACAGATAATGTCGTGGTCCACGACCTATTTAAGAGTTTCCATGTCTATTTCAAGGCATGGCACGGCTTATTGCGGGCTATCGATCCCTTGCGCAAACAAGTCGCTTGCCACGTGCGTCAGTTCTCCACATATTGATCGATAGTAGCGATACTGTAGAAATCTCCGGTTCGAGGTATGTCCAGTATGGCGAGCGCTCGTCACCTGCCTATCTTGCCGCGGGGTTGTATACTATTGTTACCTTAAGACAAAATCCAGTCTAATATACCAGAATACAAGTCATGTAGTGCAGTCGCCTCTTGCACATTCGTCAAAGCAGACGATGCCAACTGAATGGTTTGAAGAATCGAATATCATGGATATACCATTGGAGGATTGTCCAGTTTCCAGACACCAATGGGCCATATATAACTTGTGTTGCGTAGGTCTTCTTTAAATTGAAAGAACTATTAAGGACAAATAGGTTGTCCCTGGACTTTGCACCGTTTTAATGATTGTGAAATAAAATAGACATAGGGCCTATTGCTCCAAAGGTCACTTCCATAGGTATGTACGTAGTCATCTAATTTTGTCCGACCTACTTTCATCCCAAAATAGACACTCGCTCATCAATTTCAATGTAGATCTTGTGAAATACCTCCTTTATGAAGTAGGCCTACTAACCAAGTGTTCTATACATTATACGTAGTAGGCCATGTTACAATTTAATTATTAATGCATACGACCATATATTTAATTCAATGTTTGTTTTTGTCTCGCATATAACTAAACAACAAATGATCACACAATAATATGAAAATGCCTGAGTTAATGCACAAATGACCGGCATCAACTTGCTTATGACAAACTTGAATAGCAATACAGTTGTAACATCAGCTGAACATGTTCTCTGTTGCACTTGCAATCTAGCATATTGCCTGGAATGTTGACACCATAGTATTTACATACTGTGCAAAACAACCATGCATTTCTTGCGGCTTTCCCTTTCAATATTTGTTCGTATCCCGTCCTGGGGCTTTCAATTCTTACTTGGGTGTGTAGATAATAGATTTGCATGTCTGTGTTTAACTATCTCAGTTGCTGCTCTCTCGGTGGCGTATGTTTAACCCATGCCCTGAGTATTCGAGGATGCATGGGGGTCATTTTGCATTCCCAGCAAACACATCGTTATACAATGTATTAATATTCATCATAAAGGTGTATGTTTGCTATCATGTGTCCATATAGTTCAATAGTTCATCTGTGCAAGTTCTATAGGGTATCATGGTTGTTGCCATCCTCGAAAACACAGGCCATTATGACTACACTAACCTCCGTAAAATAAGGAGGTTAGTGTAGTCATAATGTCCTGGGTTTTCGAGGATGGGTTGTTGCAGGTTATGTTATTCTCCTACCATGAACAACTCGCCATGCAGTAGGCTATATATAGAAGTTAAACCTCGACCTCCCTTCCCCTCTATCGCTTTAGTATGGTGAATCAACTCTAAATATTTAGCTTTGGTGTTATTTTCACGGCATCACCTCCGGTCAGATATTGGTAGCTATTGTACTCTTGGGTGACGACAGATTTGTCCATCCGTTGTTACGATAGAGCAACTGTCCACGACCGCTTCAAGAATCAATTGACACAAGACACAAAGACTCAAGACTCTCTCCTAATTGTTACTTGCAACAATGACGGTGCAAAAACCTCCGCAACCGATCGGATTGACGGCGGCCGCGCGGGTCTAGACTTAAAAGTCGGTCAACACTACAACAGAAGCGGACATGGAAATAAATCGCCGACACCCTCGTGAACGCAGTGCCTGAACTTTGACCCACGGGTCGCATACGTGACCGTCGAGAACCCCCCTCGGGGCTGCAAGATGTAACGTGACGTAATTTGACAGATGAATTACATAATTACATGACTGTGCATTTTACGAGAAATGTTAGACCAGTGAAAGTCAATGTAATCATTCATGCGTTAATTGTTCATTTATTGGTGCATATGCCTGTCTGTCGGTCAGGGTATCGTTTCTCGAAGCTCTCTTAGCCGCTAAGGGACCATAGCACTCTCTTTGCCGATAGCTAATACAT
>JAUTBV010109974.1:0-14453 GCA_032361325.1 Lepetodrilus fucensis
TTGCAATACGTATCGCAATACATGTTGTCATATTGCAATATATCGCAATACAAAACTGAGGCCAATATGCAGCCCTAATATTTAGTGTGGGTATTGTAACTCAGGTGCTTAAATCATTATGCGGTTATAACAGGGGTAGAAATTGACTAGTGCTTTAAAAAGTTCATTTCCATCACTAGACACTAGTAACTAAAGTATTATTCCCAACCCATGGCAGCCAGTGTAGGTGTCAATATTAATGTACATATTATCATCATTATTATTTTCAGGTGGCTGGTAATTTCCACTTCGCACCAGGGAAAAGTTTTCAGCAGCACCATGTTCATGGTCAGTGGTACATATACTAGATAAATCACATCCACAAACTTCACGTTTTCACAATAATATCTATTGCTACATCTATACACGTCTTGTTCAACAATTATAAGTGTATTCTGTTGGTGGTTTTTTAGATCTATGATATTTTATAATTTTTGTATGCATGACTAATTTCAGTATGACAGACAGTTTCCTAATCTTGTCAATAACTTTTATTTCAGTTCATGACTTGCAGGCATTTGGAGGACAAAAGGTAAATTCAAGTTTCATTATGCAATTTAACAGACTAGAGCAGATAAATAATAGGATAAATTTATTCATTTCTGAAATACTGTTTAACCTTGTACACTTACACATCTATAATAATAATAATATGATAATATAAAATCATGATAATAATAAGAATAGTATAATGTGCCTAACCCATCAGTCAATACCGGTATTTGAACAAATGTTTTCAAGATGAATGTGATCACAAGTTATTACAACTGATAAGAAGCACTCCACATCGAGTTCAAATGTATTATGCTTTTCATGTAAATTATCACAACCAAAATGCTTTTAGTTAAATATGTTGCCTGACTGTGTCAAAGTACATCTAAGTTGGTATGATAATTTAATTACGGTAATTGCACAAAGCTATGAAAGTCTTGAATGTGCTTGCAGTTCAACATCACCCATGAAATCACCCACCTCTCGTTTGGCACGGACTACCCTGGTATTGTGAATCCACTGGATGCTTCGCATGAGATTTCCACAGAGGGTAAGACAATCTCATAGTATCTGGCCATGTCAGGAGTCAAATTTCACAGAAATAAAGTTGAGTTGACTTATTGGCCGTTTAATTGACAAAATATGCTGTCATATTTTCCATGTCTGGCAACAAATAATCAAGTTTTACAGGAATATGGCAATGGTCTCCATCGTCAGTTGATTTTTTTTCTATCCATGGCTACTTTTGATTACTCAGATAATTGGTCAGGGCCCCCCGATACACTGAACTATCGTATCTTAACAATCGATTTTAAACCTAGTTTAAGTAGTTTTACAGTCGATTGCAAGATAGGAAAGATAAGATAGCTTTGTGGATATGGAGATAGGACAATGAATAGATGAATCAATATGTAAAAGAAATTTCAATCTTTCTTTGAAAATAATCATATGAAAAATGCACAACAAGCATGTAGCTAGGGGTATGTTAACGTGGATTCATTAGTACTGTAACTCTACTGTTTGTTTTGTTTTAAAACATTAAGTTAGTTAGGAAATTGATGTCGATGCATGATCTGAATATCTGTATATGCTACATTGTAACTACGTGTGTGAACAATGAATTGCAATTGGAGAACTTCTTTACATCATCTTCTATCAATATGTAACATTAATTTTACCGTTCCATCTTTCACAATAATAAGTGTTGTAAAGCACAAGACAGCTTCCAGAAACATATCTGTCAAAGTGCTTAACCTCCTCAGTGCTGTGGGCATATCTATATGTCAAAAACACATGCATAATGGAACAATTCAGCATGGAGAAGGTTAAATGAATACAATCACAGATTGTTGACCTATATAGTGGTCTAGCGAAGTTTTACCTGTTTTGACTACTTTATGCACCAGTAACTTATTCCACATGTTTTGCTAGTTACCAAATATATTCATATTTATTTAACAAGTGCAAGTGCATGTACTTTGCATTTTGTAACTCCCATTCGTTCCAAAACAACAACTAATCTGTGATTGTATGCCTTTATAAAAGCAAAAGAAAATCACACACATTCCAAGATTATATTTGGTATGAAATATTTTATTTGCACAACTTTGAATGACAATTCCCAAAATGCATTGATTGATACAGTAGTCCTTTCTCTCTGCACAAATTAAGGGGTGGGACAACTTCTATGATGCACACGTGACATCCATTGAAATCACACACAGCTTTCTCTTGAATCTAACACATATGTCTCCGTCCATCATGTTCACAAATTGGGGATGTCAGCACCTTATACCAGTCCCTATTCCCATGAATACTCCAAACGTTCCTCCACCTTGTATCATGGTCTTGCCAACTTGCTGAATCAACTCGCGGCCTCGCATTCCATACCTGCAACACAATTTGCAATTCAATCCAAACAATATATATGATAAAGGTATACAATACAAGGCATTGTCAGAATAATATCTCTACAGAGTTGACAATCTTTACATACTCTTCATCATGTAATGACATAAAAATAAATAATTGCACCATTAATTTAATAATATTTTTTTTTAAATCTGAATATTTTGAGACGTATTATTTTATGCAGAGGGGCAACATTCGAAATATAGAAAAGACAAAAAAAGTCCAATTTGCACAGGTTGATGCTCTTAACTAATTTATAGGCTAGAATGGTGGTACTGTATACCTGAGAGCGGAGAATCCTCCGAAGAGCGCCCCTGAGGCCATACCCACACAGAACCCCATCATGAATCCCATCTTGACCCTGTTCCAGCAGGATGGGCCACGCCCCATTGTGTAGCCACTCGGCGGGGGTGCAGGCATCTTGTTGCTTTGTGTTTGACAGATCTATACAGTAGTACTGGCCTGTGAAAAGGAAGATATATACAAGTGAAAACGTGCATGCAATGTTCTACGTTTCATATACAATATTTGTATAGTATAGCAAAGGGAGGTAATTTCGCTTCACCATCATTTTAGTCCTTTATAAACTATTTCTGACAGACAGACCATGTAATATGTTGTGGTCGCACCAACAACCTTTCATTACACCACACAGACACACAAAGTTGACATAAACCATCAGAATTATGTTTGGTAAACATAACTATGCATCAGGTATATATCGTATATGGCATTCAAGGTGTGCAGTGACCAGTTATCTAATAAAAGTTGCCTCCCTTTGACTGCTGAATGAAAAACATTAT
This sequence comes from Lepetodrilus fucensis, assembly GCA_032361325.1. NCBI lineage: Eukaryota > Metazoa > Mollusca > Gastropoda > Lepetellida > Lepetodrilidae > Lepetodrilus > Lepetodrilus fucensis. The sequence goes on from JAUTBV010109974.1 coordinate 3,246, forward strand.
TCATTTAAAATTCTATATCTAGCTTGTAGTCCAAATGCTGTTCTTTAATTTGATACTAAATGTGTGCATGTACTATTGAAATCAATATTATAATGACAGTACATGTACCACGATGAAAGATGCCAAAATGGCCAGTACGACTTCAGTGGTAAAAATGTGCGGCATCAAGAGTTAACCAAATCACCCTTGCCTTCCAAGGATATTAATGTATTTATTGCATAACTAGTAACACCTGTAGATATGACTGGAAGTGACAAATTATCTTGGGGAATAAATATCCATAACCAAAATATTTCGACAGATGCCATGGGCCAGTGATGTTAGCTATGGAGATTAATAAATAAACATTTGCCAATTCTTAATATTACAGTCAGAACGGTTTGAAATTTGTCCAAATAATTATTAGGAAAATTGTAACAGGAAAAGGCAATTCTATAGTTACCAATGTTGTCATTGACGATGGTTAGATGGAATTTGGCAGTAATACTTGACCTGTGCTTCACCAATGCTAAATAGCAGGTTACAGGTAGATCTAATTTCCAGTACCTTTGTGTTGTGTGTATTTGTGTTGCACTTTTTACTATTTACCTATGCAACAAAAGCCACTTATTTCATCACCTACCGTTATCGATACCTCATTATGTTAAATCCGATAATGTTCCTCCATTTCAGTTGTATACTAATAGTGCTGAGGTGCATTTGTTATGCCGGTGATAGACTAATAATAACAGTTGCAGTCTTTTGTGCATGTCTGAATTTAAAATCAATGTTAAATGTGTATATAATAAGTAATCTGTATGTGTTTGAAGTATTTTGACCATCGAAATTAAGGGACGCATGGTCCGCAAATATCAGTGTCGGTTTACCTATGTAATCAAGGAGTAACTGAACGTTCTGGTACGGTGTATCTCTCGTCTAAGTTGATGTATTGCCACACATTGATAGAAATATTCAGAAAAGTATATGATCTAGATCAAGAATATAAGTTTACACGATTCGGCTTGACCTTGTCCTTGGTTCAACGGCTAGCGAAAATAGAAGCACATGATAAGAGTGCAGTCTAGTAAACTGGAATATGGCAGTACTGTAGCATAATGTGGTGCTTTAATAGCTGGTACGTTCTAACTTTCTAAAGTTGCAAATTGTTCGTGCGTGATTTAAGTCTGTTGTTCTTACCAACTCAAATTAATGAAGTGTTGTCATCGCGCACCTGCTCTTTACACTTCGGTCGCCATGTTGAACTGCATGTAGAACATAACTCGTCACTTCCGGTTTTCTGATAGTGAAATAATATGCAGTGGAAAAGCATTAGCGAGACGATGACAGCTGCACAGCATTAATACTGAGAAACTCGAAGCCTCCTAAACATCGATTTTTACGTAGTTTCAAAATTTAGTTATAGCATGCCTTCTCGTAATACATTTACAACGGCTTGGGTTTTGCGAGCTGGCCAAGTGGTCTAGGGGTATGATTCTCGCTTCGGGTGCGAGAGGTCCCGGGTTCGAATCCCGGCTTGGCCCATTTTTCCACTCGGATTGTTCATTGCTTTTTCCCCCTGAGCTATCAAGTAATCCCATTGTCAACATTTTATTTTGAGTTGAATATATTATACATATTGTCATTGGAAGAACTGATATCTACTATAATCTAGACTATGCGCTTTAGTTCCTTTTTCAAACCATGATGTATAACATGGTAATCACATCCAGTTCAACTGAGAACATTTTCAAATCACTGCTGAAAACATAAATCTTTAGCAGAGTGTACAAATACTAGCTTTTACCAGTAGACTTGTGCACAAATAAGCGCTATTGATTTATTTTAAATAAATATTTGTTAATCAATATTGATCACATGTACTCCAATTTAAATGTGTTTTTTTTTTCTTGTTCTATTTTCAGTTCAAATGATGTATCAATATTTTGTAAAAGTAGTTCCAACAACCTACACACAGTTAGATGGAAAGGTATGTTTTGATCTTACAGTCCTTGCTCTGTATTAGTTGTATTCAAATTAATAAACAAGCCACCTATTTCCTCATTCTAACTACACTTTTATCAGCTTTGTCACATAGCTTTTTGAATTCTGAATGATGCAATATGGAGAGAGAAAATGATTGGCTAATAGCAACAACGGTTGTTGAAATGTTGTGTTTATCTGAGTTTTTATATAAGCTTACAGTATTTACGTTTTTAATATATTTGTATTTGTATGTGAAATATTCCTGCAATAGATAACCTCTTAACCTCTGCCTGCTGTAGCACATCTCTTTAGGGCAGCTATGGTTGCCTCCAGCATGGAGAGAGTTAATTATATCAAATACTCAACAGTCAGGTTCCTTGCATATCCCTTTTCTAAAGCTCTGATTAACTATACAATATTTTATAGAGCCAATCATGTTATTTATTTGACTTCATTACAAGAATACAATATATATGTAATGGAGGACTGTAAGGAATTTAATGAATTGGTGCTTTGTGTCATAGCGGCAATATTCCACCCATATATGCTGCAAAGCTCTGTTAGATGAGATTTAACCCTCTCTGTGTTGAAGGCAACTGTAGATGCAATAAAAAGCTGTACCTGTGCCTAATGCAGCAGGGAGGGGGTTAATATGGTGTGGTGTATTTTGGTGTATTCCAGACCGTGTATACAAACCAGTTCTCGGTGACCAAACATTCAAAGACAGTAGGAGGTAGTTCTGGAGAGAGCGGACTTCCTGGAGTGTTCTTCATGTATGAGTTATCTCCCATGATGGTCAAATTCACAGAAAAACAAAGGTCAGTGGTACCTGTGTACATTGTTATGGTAGAACGTTTGGAATTCAGAGACAAAGGTCCCAGGTTCACATCCTGTCCAATCCTCGAAAACCCAAGCCATTATGACCATGATGAACTGCACTAACCTCCGTCAAATACCCTGCGATCACTGTCTACATAGAACTCTGTTTTCGACAAGCGACTATTGTGTGGGGGTTACAAGCTCTAAATATATCGACCAATCCAACCTAGGCGGAGATAACTCTGAATTGATATATTTAGAGAACACGTAACCCCCACGCAACAGTCGCATGTCTAGTGGTTGATATAAATATGAAGTATTCATATATTCATATGGGCTGTTCAAAGTCAAAAACGGAGTTCTACATATAGTGATCCCAGGGTATTTGAATGTTAGTGTAGTCATAATGGCCTGTGTTTTCAAGGATGATCCTGTCCCAAGAGTCTGGCGTCAATGTTCACAATGTGATCATGATAAGATGTGCTGTCTGTACTGTGGCAATGCAGTTATTGCAAGGCAAGGTAGGGTTACTGAAATATTCATTGCTATACCAATGTTGCATGCTGGTTTCATCCTTCCCTAAACTGAGAAGTTTAAGTGAAAGATACTAGAAAGTGACTCTAAACCCCAATTTAAAAACAAACAAACAAAAAAACATAATAATTTTGTAATGTTTCCGTTGTAGAACATTATTATTTATGACCATGTTACAGTTTATTTCAAGGTTATTTCACTCATATCATGACTTGTCAGTTTAAACCTGGAACACAATTAGCACATTATTGCAGTAAAGCTATTAGCACTGTCTGGTAGTGAGGCACCAAGGATAACAACTGTACAGACAGTTCATCCTATCATGATCTCATCATTAATGCATCCTCGAAAACCCAAGCCATTATGACTACACTAACCTGACAGAGGTTAGAGTAGTCATAATGGCCTGTGTTTTCGAGGATGCATTAATGCTCCATTGGTGCTAGATCCCATTAGCTGGTTCAAACTTTGTACCTTTGTTTCTGGCAAGTTCCTACAACTGTGCCATCACCCACTCTTCTTGTAGTGCAGCCTGCAAGACATTGTATGGTGACATATCCTTCAGAAAGGAAGCTTCTGAGATCATTGATGCCAGGTCCATTGTCATGACCATTGGCACCAAAGTCCAATAATCTACAAGTGTGACGTTACTCCACCTACCACCTACCACCTGTGTCTGCTTAGTGTTGCAGCAAACCTGCCAGCTCTGGCTGGTACAGATAAACACAAAGTCTATAACTGCATGTATACAGTTTGTGTGGAGTGCATGCTAAGAAAACCTATTTACAAGTTGCATTTTTCATTCCTAGTTCCTTCGTTTTCCAGATCTTTTATGCACTTCTTGACTGGAGTCTGTGCTATAATTGGTGGAATATTTACAGGTGAGTCTGCAGATCGAGTGAGTGACTATTTGGCTAAATGAAAGCTGTGTTAAAATTGGCATGAGCACTCTAGACCAACGCTTAACCCTCTCTCTGTTAGATTACATAGTCGCAAATGGGTGAAAGATTCCCACAGCGACGTTAACCTCTTTAGGACATCTCCGGTTGCCTTCAGCATGGAGAGAGTTAAGGTATCATAAGGACTAGTGGAAATGTTGGGTCATAAGGAGTGGTGGACATTTTGATTGTATTAGGTGTTTATTAATAATTTTAGCATTATCAGCGCCAATCGTTCTAGAAAGCTAACGGGGCAGTGAAAGTTTTCTATCTCCGAGTATGTCAAATAACACGTTGATACCACTGTCGACACCTATCTTTGTAGGCAGCTAGGGTGCTGTTGTTAATTTCTAAATCTAACTGTGTCCAAAAATTAACATTGTGGTCCATACGTTTCCTTCAATCAGTTAACGAGATCGTGTTAATTTCTACGTTGGAGTATGTAAATCAATCAAAATTTTGACACCACAGGTAATGTCAGCACGTTTTCTTACAGTCTGCTAGCGGGATAGTGTTAATTTCTATCTCTTACTATGTCAAACAAGGAAGTTGATACTGCTGTCGACACTTAGCCTTGCAGTCAGTTCACAGGGTAGTGTTTATTTCTACCTCTACTAGTCAAACAAGCAACGTTGACACCACTGTAACGACCACACCTTTTCTTGCAGTGGCTGGTCTCATCGACGGAATGATCTATCACTCTGCCCGCGCTATACAGAAAAAGATAGATTTGGGAAAGGCATCCTGATCATAATAGAATTAAATAGTGCTCAACTTGACTTTGTAAAATCGCAGCGATTGGTAAAATATGCGCAATTCATAAAACTAATTACATCAACTTGTAAAATCGGCCCAAGTTGGAAAACATGCATTAGCGCAATTTATAAAACTGATTAGATCCAGAAATGAGTAAAACATGTTACAGCTTGCCTCAATTTGTAAAAATGCATTTTCTACATTCAGTTTGTAAAAATACTGTCCTGCCAATATCTGTAAAATGCTTGCAATATTTAGGGCATGTGTAAAAGTCCATATACATAACCTTTTGCATTCAGACAGTTTTTGATATTATTGTAATAACATGATATTATTATTATTTTTTATTTTATTATTATTATTATTATCATTGTTATTATCATTATTATTATTACTATTATTACTATTATACACATTTATATGGCGCAAATATCCAGAATAAATGCTCAAATGCGCTTTTGGGTGGAAATTGGTGAACACTGATCCATATACTTCGCTAAAGAAGTGAGTTTTTAGTTTATTCTCAAATGGGCAGTCTTTCACAGATGTTTTGTGGGAGATTGTTCCATTGGCGCATTTTCCTCAGCGAGGCAAGGTGTTTTACAAATTTGCGTTAATGCATACTTTTCGTATTGCAGCAAGAAATCTTACAACTTGCGGTAATATTACAAATTGCAATAGTTTGATTTTCAAATTGCTTCAGTTTTACAAAGTCGACTTTAACAACAGGCGTGTCTGCTGATGTATATTTGTTCGTATCTATTTTTTGTTTTGTCTTTTATTATTTGTATTAAAAATAAATAAATACCTCTTCTGGTTTATTTTTCTCAAGATCACAGAACAACATTGAACATTGAATCGTTCCATTACAAAACATGGTAACATGGTACATTGTAAGATCACAACCTATACATTATGTCTTGCCATCACACTGGAACATCACTTCAACATGCAGGACGCACACCAATATCACTTAAACTAGTTCAGGATACGTCGTGGTAATGGCCCACTTTACTATCGGATATTCAATTCCGGCGTCGGGGATGTTCAGAATCGAATGGCGGAATGTCCTATAGTAAAGGGTGTAGTTGCCACAACGTTTAGCTAGTTGAACTACTGTACATTGACCTGTTGCACCGAACAATTATAGCTACAAGTAAACTCTTCGGAACTAGATACAAATGTAAATCTGGTTGAATGAACCACCTTTATTGCTACGATAGTTTTAGCCAACTCTATTCTCTTGAAAGTATTGTAGCGATTAAAGTATTTTATTCAGTGGCTTTACGCTGGTAGCGGGATCGGAACTTTTGACTTGACAATTACAACTACAACTATTCTGTACAAAGGGCCCCAGGATGTTGAAACGATGATATATAGCGACCGCCATAAACAGTCTGCAAACACTGACATTGTACTGACCAGTGAAATAGATGCAGTAGTTTTAATATTTCGAATACACCATTCTTGTTGACAAGGGGTTACTATTTTGTATTCCTTGCTCTAGTATTTTGATAGTGAACTCCCACTGAGTTTCCACAGCTGGTCAAGGCAAGTTTAATGTTTGTATATGTTACAGTCAATGTCCTAAAATCAGGCATTGTGTAAAGTAACTTAAATTCTTGAATTTCGATTCATTCACTAAATTGTTTTAATGCCGGAAATGAAACAAATGACTGCCTTTATTTGACAGCGTGACTGACGTGAGTTTGATGAAAGAAAATGAAGATAGTGTGTACATTTTTATAGGTATTCATACAATGTTGTGTGAACACATAAACATGTATGTAATTCTGTTTTAATATATTTGTTTTTCTTTCATAAAACTCACGCCAGTCAATTTGTCAAATAAAGGAAGTTATTTTGTTGTTTTATGCTTTTAAAAAGAAATGATTGAATCGAAATCCACTGAAAATTTCAAATATTTTACACATTTCCTGATTTTAGACATTGACTGTAACACAAAGGCCTACATTCACCATTGTTAGTACACACCGGTCACCTCCACTCTAATGTCAGGGCTGAGAGTCAGATGTTTGGACTCGCATTCCCTGAAGAACGTGAATATCCGGCCGCTTGTGGCACGCCACGGGTCCATTATGTTGTAGACTGCGTCATCGTCCACCATGACTCTGTCGCAGTCGGAGTTGCCGTCCTCCACGTACATGGATCTGAACGTGGCGAAGGGGAAGTAAGGGTTCTTCCCGTACTGAATCTTGGATACTGTCAGGACAGTTTGGTCCGTTTCGACCTCTATACTCAGTTTCACCGACCCGCCATCGCGGTACGTCAAAATCATCGTCAGGTCGTCCGGGTTGAAGTCCACTTGCCTGATCGGAGCCGACGGTCGGAAAGATCGGGGATCCGTTTGTCCGATGATGACCGAGGATCCAAACGGGATCCAGTTCAAACCGTTAGGAGGAATACGAAGGAGACGAGCGTTTCCGTCTTGGTACAAGACAAACACCTGCGCATAACCGTCCGCCCATGGAACCGGGGCGGATATACGAAAGAAGTCGACGTCGTCCCACGTTTCCCCGGTGTCCAGGCGTCGGGCTATCATTTTCTCGGGCTCGCGCCACCAAAAGTCGACGTCAATCCCTTCGATGATAAGTTCATCACTGCTGTAGATGCTAAAAGAACGATCCGGTTTCATTGGACGCCGTTCCATGCGCATCTCTTTAATTACAACATCAATTGGAAATATAGCATACAGTTCAAGCGTGATAATGTTCTCGTACGTCTCTGTCCACGTAAAATCGGGGAAGTCGTAGACCAGTTTACGTTGACCCGGAAGCAGGTACTTTTTCGCCAAAGAAATATGGATATTCCGTCGTCCTATGTATTTTCCGTTTATCAGAAGTGCATATTTAACAGGTAGAATATTCAAAACCATAAACGAACCAATTTCAGAGTCGATGTATCCTCTTGAAGGGCCGTCAAGCAAAAACGTGACCTCAATCCATTTTGCGCTGACGATGGCCATCTTATGTTGGTCCATGAATCTCATGACGGCACCGGAAGTATTCACAGACTTGTTACTCGAGGAAATGCCGACGTTTTCGAATTTCCAGTGTAAGGGTGGCAGAAAGATGCAGTTGGTCTCGTCTGGAGCACGCTTGTTGTTAAAGGTCTGGTAGGTCGGCAGTGAGGCAGTGATTGTGTAATTGGCCACGTTGGTCATGTACATAGGAATATGAACGTTGTCTTCCTCCGCGCAGTTCGTCTTATAACTCCGCTGAGAAACAGTCGCATTTCTGGAGTAGAGATTCGGTTTCCTGTGCTTCTTCAGAGCACTCGCGGACTGGCACTGTAACCGACATTCGAATATATCCTGAGTCAAGAGATCGTCGAATATCTCAAATTTTATCACGTCGATTTCAATTCCGTCGACTGTGTCGCATTCGATTTTCATACTGTGAACGCCTTTCTTGAGATTAAGAAATTTCCCAATTTGTCCAGAATTCCGGAAAACGTTCCAAAGCTTTCCGTAATCGCTTTCAGAAACTGAGGCGAATTTTCCGGTTTTTATGCTCCGGTCCAGGGTTAACCGACATGTTTCCGCTTTGCCGTCGTTTGAAAACACCACCCCAGCGACACCTACATGGTTGTCGTCTCTACGGAGGCAGAATGTCAGAGATAAGGTGTCGTTCTGTTGTAAGAGTACCGTGGTGCCGAAAGTAGAATTACTGCGGACATGCTTCACGTGGACACCTCTAGCTCGTTTGGCTTCCAGGAGAAGAATCTTGCCTTGGCATATCACTGGTAAATGTAACACTAACAGCACCGCAAAACCAGTCAACATGTCCACTGCCGTAGTTTTACCCCGACACAAATAACTCCTAAGTTTGATATGTAACTTATAGTACACCGACAGTCCTATCCTCTCTCCTTTGTCCAATGCCTTGAATACGAAACATCCGGAACAGCTCATCAGAAGCAACGACTCGTTTCATCTTAATCAGTCAAATAATTGAAACAGTGTCCCGCTCAACATCTGTACATTGCGACCACAAGGTCACGTACACGGACCGCTGTTTACTAATGGAGACGCACTTTGTCTCAATCCGATGAAGGTTGACTAGACATTCGCGCGAACAAAGTGTACCCGTTTACTTACAGAGCTATGCCATTCGTCCCACAAGGTTAAAATGTTGGTTTTTTTCGCCAAGGATTTTATACATTTACGAAGGTACCTGTTCTGATTCTAAAACATTCTATGCTACACCTATTGTTACGCGTCTGTAAACATAGACGAGTGGCTTGCTGACTGTTGGTGAGATTGTAGATTTAGAGTATTTGCTTAATGACGTCGACGCCTTTTCCTCGTTATCGGGGCACGAGCCGTGCACTTGTATGTCTGTGCAACATTTATCAGGTGATATCTATTTTCACGCGAAGCCAACCTCAATAAATTAATTTTAATAAATATCAATATATCTTCTTCTTTTTTAAATGTCTGAATATCTTGCAAATTAACAATATCTCGAAACATTCAGTTTAAAATTATGTTATTTTTGTTTTCTCTTCTCTTTTTTTTGATAGCAGTTACATGTATTTCTGTTACCGGTTGATCACGACCACAACCATATACTGCATATAGGAACATTTAATTAGTAGTGTAAATAGACTGGAGCAGTTGCATGTATTGTTCATCCTCCATAACTCAGCACCTTTTTACATTACATGTATGTATACACTCTACACACACTGACAATGCATTAGATTAAATTAGCAAACAAAACGAACATCCCGGTATATATACTGACGGTAATAAATACAGATACCTGGTAATAGGCTACGCAATGTAGGTAGGGCCTATATCTGAAATCTAAATACACACAGACACAGACAGACACCGCGTTGTCTGACTTTTTGGCAAGAGTTCAGAGTTCGAACCAGCGCGGTGATCCGGTGTAGCATCCCCAAAATAATATTGTATAGTATCCATTTTTTTTACCATTTCCGCGACTGTGATGTTGAATGAATACACAGATGCGTGGTGTTATACTATACTGGTGTTATAGCAACTACATGTACAAGATAAATCCAAAGTTAAAGATATATCTAATACCAAGTAAGTTATGTCCATTATCTTTCATTATATTAAGTATGATTATATATTTCCACTGGACATCCGGTATTGCAATGTTGAAAGGAGTTTTGGAAATGAAATGTATAACTCCTTTCTTTTAAAGTTGAATGTGGCTTTAAATGATGGTTCGTTTGAAAGTAACTGATTAGTAAGACTAGTACATTTTCTGTAAAAGGACAGTGTGTCCCTAAGCATGTTGATGTCCAAACATTTCAATTAAAACTAATCCAAGCGTATAAACGAGGTTATAGCTGCGAACGTCTGTCTACGATAGCGGTCAACCGATGAAAAGGCTAATTTTAGAACAACTATACGATTACTTATAACAAAATCCTTCGCTACTACTGTCTTCAAGGGATAAACAAAGGCTCCTATGAAGTTGACGACATCTATTAAAACGAGTACGCACCCAACAGTTTGTTTAATGTCACGTGAGATTCGATTAAATCCGGTATTTACTGGACCTTGATCAAGATCTTAATAATGCTAAATTTGGATTTTACATTTCACAACCTATCAACGTTTATACTGGTAAACAAGCTGTTAGGCTACCCATACTGTATACGCTCTAATCGTACAGTCAATGCAATATAACATCGGGACATTTGTGAAATGCCTGAACTATTCTATCTCTCACATGCAGGGAATGATACTCAGAGAGCTCTACGCTAACTCCATGTATTAGGCCTACCTGTGCGAGTCTGTCGAGTTCGGTCATGTTGCCTGGGCAAGATGGAACTACTAGTATTCAGGAAATGTGTAAATTGCCTAATTCACACTTTAATGAGCATCTTTAAGTAAACATTGACTGAAATCATTATGAGCTTGATGAAGGAAAATAAATTAAAAAGTTTTGTAATATTTATTGACACAGCATATGAAATATAGTGAAGATTGTGTGTGCACTGAAACGATTTGGTAGGGAATACCTTTATATAGAGAGAATCTCCACCGAGTGTCTTTTGATACCAATGCAATGTTATCCTACCATAAAACTATCCAAAATATGAGGCTTTGCCGAGTATTGTGGTTACTTTTATCAACGAGTAGGATAACATTGGTATCAAAAGACACGAGGTGGAGATTCTATTTATCACCCAATAA
>JAUTBV010109985.1:0-14452 GCA_032361325.1 Lepetodrilus fucensis
GTTTCCTCCTGCCCTAAACTGACAAGTCGTGATATTAGTGAAAGATTCTAGAAAGCGACTTTAAACCCCAATACACACAAAAAAATAAAATAATACTAGAGCAAAGCTGCAATGGATGCAGACAATGTTATGGTAAAATCATTGATTGGAGAGATTATTTCAGAAATCTTCATAGTCTAGGTACGATAGGAAAGAATTATGCATAAAATAAACATAGAATGGATTTACAGGAAATTCACCTTGTATCAACAAGATCCATATCGGCGCCATGTTGAATCAGCAGACGCGAGTTCCGCTCACAACCAAAGTAGACACTAGCTGACAGGGCCGTCTCGCCATACTTGTCCCGGACATTGAGTTGTGCTCCCTGCTCCACAAGGTGCAGACAGATGTTGGACTGGTTGATGCGGGCAGACATGTGCAGTGGCATGTTGCCGGAATCATTCTTCAAGTTCAAGCTACAGCCCAAGTCAATGGACAGCTTCAGGAGATCTAAGGAATTCCCCCTGGAACTCAACACTGCAGCATGTACCAGGTTTCCTTGAGAGCAGGTCACGTGGGGGTCAGCCCCAAGGTCAAGGAGATGTTTGACAAGGATCAAGTGTCCACCAAATGCTGACATCAGTAGCGGAGTGCAGCCATCAGACGCCACACAATGCAGCATAGACTCACCCTCCACACTCTTGTGGATCTTCCTTCTATAATACTTCTTAGCAAGTGTTCCATCCACCTCAGTCAGTTCTTCATCACTCGTGAAGCCGTCCTCAGTCACAGCTGTGAAGCTGTCCTCAGTCACAGCTGTGAAGCTGTCCTCAGTCACAGCTGTGGACTCAGTTGAAAGTGATGCTTTGCTAATCATCAGCGGTTCATTAGAAGTCTTCTTTTTATGATGTACAGTGTTGCTCTCCGTAATTAATTGGTCAACTATTTCAACATTTCCAAAGAAACATGCAACAAAAATGGGAGGATAATATCTCTGGAAGAAGCTGATCATTGTCTGTCTCTTGCGACTACAACCAGAAGCCAGCAGTAACTTTGCTATCTTGGAACCATCCTTGTCTTCAGACAGGAGACTGAGACCAAGCACCGAGTGTCCATTCCCACTCAGCTTGTTCAGATTTGCTCCGTACTGAATCAACAGTTGCACCATCTTGTAGTGTCCGTTCTTCACCGCAGTGTGCAGTGGAGTGTCGGAGTTCTCTCCGTAAGCCTGGTTCACATCCTCGCCATGTTCTAGAAGGACGGAGGCCAGGTACACGTTGTTGCTTCTGACGGCCTGTACTAGCGGTGGACCAATCAGCTGGATGCTGTGAGGCGTGGACGTCTGGAGGACCTGCTGAACATCCGCTCCTCCCTGCAGCAACAGCTTGGAGATGTGGACGCACTTGTTCATGGACAGCTGCAAGGGAGTCATGCTGCCACAGCACGGAGTGTTCATGTTTGCTCCGTAGTGCAGCATCTGTTCCACCACCTCGACATCATTGAGAATGATGGACAAAGCAAAGGCATTTATCTGTTCCAGGTCTCCACATCGGTTTGGGTCTGCACCATGCTCTAACAGAATGGCAATGAGTCGCTTGTCGTGGGTTCTGACGGCTGCCATAAGAGATGTCTCGACACCAGCCGCCATATTTGGATCAAAGCCGGCCTTGAGCATCAGCCGCAAACCCTCCAGGATGTGTAGCCGTGTTTCTGACTGGAGGATGATTGGGGCTTTCCACAACTCGGACATCTTGGTGTCCCCGGCAACGGACCGAGTCAACAGATACTTCTGGTAGAATGTGATGATCGAGTGGACGGCCATGCTGTCAGCAGAGTGTGAAGCACCTTCTCTCAGCAGCTGGGGGATGTCGTGTAGCTGTCCTGCCTCAATACACTGGGACAGGTTACCATGGCTACAGTCTGAGGAGACTGCTGGGATACATGTGTCTTCAGCCATACTTGAACTTCAAGTTGAAGTGATCTTTTTCATGAGAGGTTTAATTGAGGTCCTGAAGTATCAAAACAAAACTAATGACTCAATGAGAATGAGAGAGAGAGAGAGAGAGAGAGAGAGAGAGAGAGAGAGAGAGAGAGAGAGAGAGAGAGGACCAAATGAACAAATAACAAAACGTATGACATGTTTAATTTGTATCCAGTGCATTGGGCACTATATTAAAAAAGCAACATCATACTCGGCACACGTACTTGAAATATCCACGAAATAAAAATCACTATCAAACATACCCCCCCTGACAACTCAGTATTTACAATGTTGTCAGTTTGATAGTGATTTTTATTTCGTGGATATGCAAGTGCCTGTGACTCGAGAATACTGAAATGCCCACGGTAAAATTACCTTGGCCAGGCAGCTGCTCCAACTACCAACTTAGTTCTCACTCAGTGACAGATCAAGTCAGACTCGATCGAGTGTTACGGGTAAACAGAAAATCCACTGAGATAATGGCAGACGCATTGTCGTATCACAAGCTGATATATTAATTACGTTATATCGAATATAGTCTATCTTGATTACTGAAAATACACCGGGGAAAACAAACTCGCCTGTCAGGGTTTTCGTTCGGAGAAACTCGAGTTACTTCCCCTCTTGCTGCAAGGGGGAAGTAACTCAAGACGTTCCGATTGATCTATATTGTGAATCTCTATTTCGAATTTAATGATTACGAAATATGATTCGAAAGTGTACAATTGGGTAGATTATTGCTTATTTGTTTTACAAAACAGTGCATGAATTATATATTAAATATTAGTATGATATATGTGGAAGCTATACGTTACCAGTTGAAGTTTCCTTTTTGTTAAACTGTCTTACCACCACGTGTATAATTTCGCTTTACGGTTCCACTCTTAGAATTATTGTTGTTGCTCGTTGGCGGCGCGCGAGTACAAACTTGAACTCGGCCCTCAACTGCTCAAAATGAATTTATCGTTGAGGTAAAATTAAATTTAGTGAATAACAACCCGATATTGTGTGTATAGTTTAGAGGCCCTCGTTTCTAACCTTATCAGGCCAATTTGTATCGATCAAATTAAACAGTTGAACAATATAATGGACTTGTTTCTCACGATTTTCGTATTTTTTTTACCAGTTTTCGATTGTCATGTTATCGGTTCCAATAATATAAACAAACTTGGGCAAAGATGTAGTTCAGGCACCCCTTTTACCAACTTGTTTTTATTCGGGGATAAGGAACGAGTTAAGTTTAGCATAGGCATTTAGGTTTGCATCTAGAAACTAACTAAATGATCATAGCTTTTGTTTTGGGAAAAATCCATTGCCCATGCAGGCTGTTCCATATTCATTGATTCAATCCATAACTTTTGATGGATAATTATCCGATTAGCTGCAGTTCTGTAGCTAAAGAATTCCCGCTTTACTATTTTCCTATCTATATAGGCACCCCTGTTCTGGCAAAGTAGGAAATCACTGAATGTGATTGCAAGACTAAATTAGAATGCTGAATAACAGGGAAGTTTGCAATTGAGGCCTTGCACGGAACAATTGTTTGGGTGGCAGAAAACAATCTGGTGACGTCGAGCAACAGTGGAAAATCCCATTGTTTTGCCACCCACGATGCTATGTAACAATTAAATTTTTGACTGCGTTTTTCATCTAGTGTCAGGGCTCTGTCAGGGCTCTGGACTAACAGATGCCTGACGTACAGGGACAAGTTAAACCGGGGGCCAGACAACTCAGACCCTGAGACAGCTCGGCTTTGTTGGCCGAGTTGTCTCAGGACTCAAAGCCAAGCTGTCTTGCCCAGGCCGAATTGTCTCAGACAACTCGGACAGGCCGAGTTGTCTCAGGGTCCGAGTTGTCTACTTTTTAACATTTAGTACCTTTGGTGCTATAGGCGCTGCAAGTAGAGTGAATTCTATTTATAGACGTACCCAGTTTACTGATTTTGGCGATAAGCGTGTAGGTGAAATGTGTATGATTGTTGTCTTTTTAACGTACCTTACGATTTATTACCCGTGAACCATGATGAACAACATAATTAATTTATGAATCCTTTGTAACGTCATATTAAGATTTTCTCTGGATTGTTAGGAATTCCTAGTTTTAAATGATGTTCTTCGAAATTCTAAAACTATACATGACGCACTTGCAGATGCTATTGCAACTTGCCCTGACTTGCTCTGCGGGCAAGTAACTCAAAATGTTAGTCTGGAGCCCTGAGTGTTGTATTTTCCCACAAAGTTTTAATCAGATAAAAAGACTTGACACTGACAGTAGAGCTACTCTTTAGAAATCAAACATATTTGCCTGTAGAAAGAATACTGAATGTGATTCAGTGTTTCAGATGGCCAACAAGTTGTTGAAGGACAATGTCCTAACAGGTTTTAAAGGACATAAATAAATGAGATTTAACTAAAAATATGTGAACTGGTCTCTAATAAAATCGGTCATTTGCAAAAATAATCAGGCATTGTCCGATGAGCGACGCCCATCTGAAACACTGCTGATTTATTTATTCATAAATCATTTAGGAATATATTGTGTTAATTATATTAGATAATTTTAGTTTTTAACGACGGCAATGCTATTTCTGCAGAGCTGAGTTTGCTTTGGACAAGAGCAAGAAAAAGAAGAAACGAGAGTTGGCCGAGGAACAAAAACAAGAAATCAAGGAAGCATTTGACCTGTTTGACACTGATAAAGATCGTGCGATTGACTACCATGAACTGAAGGTGTGCAGATATGTTGGAATGAGTCCGTTCTACTGTTCTCTGGGAATATTAACAATGGCACCCTATCAAGAAGCTTTTGTATCAATTTTGAGATCGTAATCCTCCCACGAGTGTCATCGTATTGCTATCGAGATAACTTACACTCACTTACAAGGATGATCTCATAGTGGATACAAGAGATTTATTGATGTATAGTTCCAGCCCCGAACGCGTCATTCCAAAAAAGCATTGAAAGAAGTTACTTTTTGTTGCCCTGGGGCTGTATTCATGAAAGGGTTCAAGTCAGTTTTTGATGACCAAATATATAGCAAAAACTTACTTAAACACTTTCGTGAATACGGCCCCAGGGCAACAAATAGTAACATCTTTCACTTTCACTCTGCATTAAACAGGTTAACCCTCTCCCTGATGGATTATGCATGCACAGCTCTTTAGGGCATCTCCAGTTGCCTTCAGCATGGAGAGGGTTAAACAAGACTGGTTTGGCTCAGAGTCTTTTTAATCTAACTTCAGCAGGATATTCCATGAGCTAGTACCAACAGTCAGTGGAAATGCAGCCAGTTTCAAGCTGGGCATGTGCATTCAAAACATTCCAGCCATGATGATGATATGACTGTAAGAATCTTTAAAGTGGCGCTAGACCCTAATCCAACCAGTGGTAGAACGTTGGACTTCAGAGCCAAAGGTTCAGGTTCAAATCCCGTCCCGGGGGCCTGGTATCAATGTTCGCAAAAGTTACCTTTCTGACGCGATATTGATAGAATGCACTGACTGTAGAATGGCAATGCAGTTATCATCCTTGGCCTTGTCAGTACCAGCCGGTGCTCGTAGGTTTACTGCAACATTCAGCGCTACGGATGTTGCAGGTTTCCTCCTGCCCTAAACCGTCAAGTCGTGAGATTAGTGAAAGATTCTAGAAAGCGACTTTAAAACCCCAATTAACAAAAAAAAAACATAGGACTTGTGGTTGCTTTCCAACTACCGGTAAGTTCATTCTACAGTGTGGCAACATTTCAGGTGGCTATGCGGGCACTGGGATTTGATGTGAAGAAGGCGGACGTGTTGAAGATACTGAGAGATTACGACCGAGAAGGAACAGGCAAAATAACATTTGAAGACTTCAATGAAGTCTGTAAGTATCTGTAACACAACAGCACCAATACTAAGTTGTACAGGTATTAGTATCCTAGCCTAGAGGTGGATCTCCCCAGTCTCACTGACTGTTGCTGATGACATCACTTGGATAATCATCATTTGGGATGTGTCCTGTTGATCAAAATACTGCTACCATGATATTTCTGGACTAATACTGGTATGTTTCAGTGACGGATCTGATGTTGCTGGCATGTTTCAGTGACAGATCTGATGTTGCTGGCATGTTTCAGTGACAGATCTGATGTTGATGGCATGTTTCAGTGACATCTGATGTTGCTGGTGTGTTTAGATCTGTCATCTGATGCTGCTGGCATATTTCCGTGACATTTCTTATGTTGCTGACATGTTTCAGTGACATATCTGATGTTGCTGGTGTTTAGATCTGATGTTGCTGGTGTGTTTCAGTGACAGATCTGATGTTGGAGCGAGACCCCCAGGAGGAGATTCTGAAGGCGTTCAAACTGTTTGATGACGACTCCTCTGGCAAAATCAGTCTACGCAACCTCCGACGTGTGGCCAGGTACAGACATTGTGTGTGTGTATGTGCGTGCGTGTGTGTGCGTGTGTGCGTGCGTTCATGTGTGTGTGGTCATGTATTTGTCTTTGTATATATTATGATAAAATATTCATCATTGCATATGGGTGAAACTCAGCATTCTCTGGCAGATGTTTACATCAGGGAAAGCACTATGACGTAGTAAATTAATTCACTTTTACTGGCACTTGCATCAATCCTGCCTTTTCCGTCGTCTCAAATTGGTGACAAATTCTCACAGCGATGTTAAAGTTGACAATCAAACACTCGATCCTGGCTCTACGATCAATATAGATGGGTTAATGGCAACGGATTTCCGTAGAGTTTCAGGGTGGTTGTGTTTGGGTGAAAGGTGTCTTCTACAATGTGAAACAACAAATCACTTAAGAACGTATTCATGTTTTGTGTACATATTTGATTTTATCCCAAGCTTATTTCCACTGTAGCTAGCCACACCAACCTGGTTTGTTCACTTTCACAGGAAAGCATGTTCGGTTCCAGGTTTTAAAACACGTATTTTTGTTAAGAGACGGGACACATTTCTCTCACGGTGTTTCAGGGAACTCGGAGAGAACATGACAGATGAGGAACTCCGTGCAATGATTGATGAGTTCGACCGCAATGGTGATGGAGAAAGTAAGTAGAGGCTGACTGTTTGAATGTCTCATCAACGATTTCATTCCATTTACCATGTTTAATGTGAGCTGAAATTTAAATAAATAGTAATTACAACATGTTATTTGTATTTTTCTGGGTATTAAATTTTATTATTCCCAGGGATTGGGAAACTGAAGTATATATCCAATTTTCATTTATTAAGAATTTCCAATAAATCCAAATCATTCTCAATAACATATATGAATGTATTTTATGAATGTATCCAAATCTTTCTCAATAACATATATGAATGCATGTATGTATTTTCTTGCAGTTGATGAAGATGAGTTCACAGCTATTATGACTGGTGATACATAGATGAATGGAGACCTCTTAAGCAATTGGGACCAAAGAATGTTAATATCTCTGTGCTATGTTGATCTATATACCTGCAGCTAATTACAAATGATTGTTTGATGATATCTTCCGATTGTTGAGAACAGTATTAACATTCAGGCCGCCATCTTTCTGTGCGACGCTAGCGACATACTGGCTGTAGTTGGAGATATGTTTGCCCGGACTTTCTGGTCCTTGGCAGGGGTAATAAACTATCCCATTAAAATAGGAACACTATCTTTTCCTTGTACTGGGGAGTTAGAGAGTAGGAATGGGCTGCTATCAGTTAAGAGGTTTCAGTTAAGATATTTGACCTGTTTGTAAGATGTAATCCACAACTGTCTCATGATCTTCAGAAAGTATTTATTACGTGTTTCACACTGGAGTCGGTGTTCCAGTGCTGTAAGATTTGTGTATGCTATGTGTACGTCCTTATATATTAGATCTGATTGTTGCAAACCACAGAGCCAAGTCACAAACAATGAATTTGTTGAAGCATTATTCAACACCAGTCTATAATCCAACATGTTTTAATTTGACTCAGTGTTTTAGGATTTTAGCCCTGTAGTAAAGCATTACTACCATACTTGTGCCTAGAGGGGAAATTACTACCATTGTGTATGAACATCAATATGCTGATTGAGTCGATATGCAAAACAATACATCTTGTCTGTGATATATTTAACATAAAAAAAAATTGTAATGACCGGTCTCTTGTGTGATTATTTCTTTCTAGCGACAGATATGATTATCATTTTATGGCATTATTATTCCGTTTCAGACCACCAGCCTCCTTATTTAAACCCGATTCTAGAACTTCCTGCTAGAGTTGAGACATGTGTTGTTAGGATGACGTAATCTGTCAGAATATGGTGTAAATTACTCACTTAATTATAGTTATCACATCATAAATAGGAAATTTATCAAGATGAGCTATTATATTGACAACTAGTGTGATAAACAAGATGAGAACGAGAAATCGTTCGTTGTGGACACCGACACTATTATGTTGTGTTTAGGGTTAGTTGTCTCCAGTATGATTCAGTCTGCAACAGCCATTATCCTTCATTAGTGTGTCCATGTTCCACACACGCTCAGAATTATGCAAGATTGTCGCTCAATTATAGTCTCCCAGTAGATTACTAGTACATGTATATCAATTATATTTTATGTTCTGTTCAAGATTTGCAATTTGGTAGAAATGTACAATTGAAGACTGCCTTGTGTTGAAGTATATCATTGATGTACACGTGCAAAGCATGATGTCCTATGTGCTTTCATCATGAAATCAGTGCCATTAGATAGGCAGTCTATTAAACGAAGACAAGGGACCTATTCTCGAAATGTCAACAGTTCTTATGGTATGGCTACGAACTGTTCTTGGGCTAAGTAAGAATATTTAGAGAATCGTCCCCCGAAAGCTGATGTACTATACGCCTTAAGAAGACACAGTGGAGACAACAGTTACCAAATAACTTTATTAACAATAAACTGTTGTGACACATTTATAAAATGTAATTATCATACCACATTGACCTGTACGGGAGACCAATTAGCACATATATATCGTCGCAAATGGGTGAAAGATTCCCGCAGCGACGTTAAACTCCATATTCACTCATTAGTGCATATAATGTTAGAACATCAATAGTTTAGTACTGGTGCAAGGACATTAATACATCATTGGAGTAGGCCTATTTACAGTCATTACGATGACATTAACTGTCGGAGGTTAGTGTAGTCGAGGATGATATACAGTATGTGTGAACATGTTACCAGAAGCTATGTCGTAGAGGGGGGAGGGGGTGGATAAAATATGTTTAGACTACATGTATAATATACGAGGGACAGACAACGTCAATAATATTATTCATTACTGTATTTGTACACTATTATTATTCATTACTGTATTTGTACACTATTATTATTCATTATTGTATTTGTACACTATTATTATTCATTACTGTATTGCTTTATTCGGACGGCGCGCATCTGTATTGATCCCGACGTGACTTTCCTATACAATATGGATACATAAAACTTGGTGCTGATGCTTCATTCAATATGTGTGAAGTTTGTGGTGACAAGTTGACTAATCAACAGCTGCTTCGTGTGACCGTGATTTCTCAGTCATAGAATGGCTTACGTCAGGTCTTCACAGTACTAGTATTTCAGAACACCCAACAATATGGCCATCTATTGGCACTTACACAGTAAGTGTTGTAGGTCGATAACAATCTGCCTGTCTGACTGATAATATACACTTTCGTGAACTGCTGTCATATTTAGATACATCATTTATTTTTCTAAGCTTTGAAGAACTATTTGTTTGGAATTTGATGTAGGGATAGACAGATACTGTGTCAGTCAATGTGGATTGAGAGCGAAAACAATAGTGTGTATGTCTTCAGAGAGCAGTAGAATTGTCATTCAATATAAATAAATGAACAGACTATACAAAGTGTAGAAGTACATATACCCCTCTTCCGGTCTGACTGAAGATAATACCATTCGTTTATCTAGTTATGACTGATACAAGAAAGGCAAGTGGCTATGATGTCACGTACACATGTTATAACAAAACCAAGTGCAGCACGAAATAATTGTTCATCCAAAAGCATAAACAATGGATGAGGGTCCCCATGGGTGATCTGACGGAAATTACATAAATTTTACATTTAAATGCTATACCATGTAGTATTCGACCGGAAGAAGGGTATAATGACAGTTACATTCACACTTTCCGAGGTGTATCGGTCAATATCCCAACAGTTTGGGTCGTGATGCAAAAACTGTAGGGATATTGACCGATACACCTCGGAAAGTGTGGTTCTAACTCTTACATGCACATGTATCATATAAATGCTTGCTACATTCATTAGAAACGAAAGTGAAGCAACTCATGCGATTGCAGGTAACAATAATGACAGGCTCGATGCTTCATCACCAGGGTCTCGTTTCACGAAGCTCTCGTATCCACTATGAGACCATAGCGCTCTTGTAAATCGATATAGATCTATACGAATAGAAAGCTTCGTGAAACGACACCCTGGCTAACAGGGTATCGTTTCTCGAAGCTCTCTTAGCCGCTAATGGACCGTAGCACTCTCTTAGCAATACATTAGCTATCGGCAAAGAGAGTGCTATGATCCCTTAGCGGCTAAGAGAGCTTCGAGAAACGATACGCAGGCTTGTATCGGGCGGTCACTATACATTATACGCTGAGCTTTCTTGTCATTGTCCAGCATACAACTGGTCACGTGATCCTACTGGATCCAGGTGGCGCTTGCTCAACGTGAAAGACTGTCGTGTGTCGGCGGTCTCAGGGTATGACCATGATAATCAGGTCCATGCATCTATGGACATGGCGACGGGTTGTCAACTGTCAGCGACGGGTTGTCCACTGTCAGCGTGTGTTGTGATGACGTCTAGAGGTACGGCAGCAGTGACAGCTCAGATGCGTGTTCTACGTACACGTTGCCGTCAGCGATCTTCACCAAGAAAATTGTTTGCTGCAAAACATACGTTATACATTATTCATAAATACTGTATATACACCAAATAATTGATATTTCCATTAGTACCGGACATTGTTCATTATAGTTAACAGGAGCGAATTTTATTATTAACATTATTCTCTATTCTGAAAACTTTCAAACAATAATCATAGAATTGGAACATATCCTTCAAATGGTTATAGCCTATTAGGCCTATGTAGCCTAACTTGTGGTTAGATATTGTATAGGCGCTATGTGCCAGCATGTCTTACCGGTTCTACTAAACGAGCTAACTATTTGGTGGCGGGTCTTCAGCTATACAGGTAACAGAACACATGTTACATTGGTCTCTGGTCTTACCTCCAGACCCATATCTTGACTGGTTCTACTAAACAAGCTAACTATTTGGTGGCGGGTCTTCCGCTAACAGAAGAAACGTTACATACCTCCAGACCCAGTTCGTTTTTGCCGGAGCCCAGTTCAAACATGTAGGCATGCCACGGACACATGACGTGACATTTGCCGTTGTATTCTTCGATCTGACCTTCAAATAGTGGACCACCTAAACAGTAAGAGAACAGAATCAATATGACTAGAAATTCATCACCCTAAATTGCATCATTCAGTAGGCTACGTATATTGACAGAATAAACTGAGCACGTACAATTAGCCTACGGTAGTTTCTTTTAGTTCAGGCCTATATAGGGTATTTAGGAAACACGAGTTAGGGAACTACTTTTCTAGAAAAACTCTGATAGTGTTTATCGATCATCTATAGAAATATCTAAAATGTGTGAGTTGAGTGACCATTAGTATTGATATCGTAACGAAAAATCCACAGATTCCATATGTTACCACACGCAAGCGAACGATCGCATTATACACACACCGCATACATAACATACACTCCTTGTTCGTCTTCTGCAGCAAATGAGAAAACCGCAGAGCTAATTAGCACGTTACACTAATTAACACAACACCGGGTTCATCATTGTCATACTTGAATGGACGACGTCCTAAGACCTCGGCGGTCTATTGTGCGGATACAAGACAAAAATAACATACAATAAACCAGAAAACTGGCTAGTACCATCGATATCGTAAATACATATAACCAGTAATTATGCTTTTTTATGGTATAAAAAACATGTATCGAATATTAGAAAGGTTGATTTATGCATGGTCGTCAATACAGAAGGATGTCTCAGAATGTTACAGCGACAAACTTACAGGGAATGATAAATGAGCTACAACACTGTCTCCAGAACGTATATTCTATACATTCAGAAAGAAATATGGTCTTTTAACCAGCTAACAGTTACAGACAGACAAACATTTATTCAATACATATATGTTTACTGGCATATACTCAACCAATAAAGTTTAGCAAATCTTTAATATAGTGTCTATATGGAAATTGTATTACTGAAATATATGCATTTTTGCGTAATACAGTTACTGTCATACCAGAAAATGTATAGCGACACCAAATCTTCCGGTGTGTACGATGGTTTAACCTGAAAACGGATTTTTGGTGAATTCAGCAAATGTTACAAAATCAACAAATGGAACAAAATCAGTATAACAGAGATCAACAAGTTCACCAGGAGTATCATACGACATTGTACAACATTCATTCGTGACTGAATTCCACATGAAGTTATTGACTCTGTTTTAAGTACAACGCTGTTTCCACCCCTGCACCACAAACAGTTTGTCCAGATGTGTTAGATTCAAAGCACAGTATATTGGACATGACCACATGGTAGAAAAATGAATTCTGTGTAAAGTAGTATGCGTATATAAATCATAAGTATACACATTAATTTTGTTAATGAAATTATTATTTCATCAAATTTGCTAAACTTTATTGGTTGAGTATATATTCTATTAAACAATTTTCTTTTAAAATTAAAAAAAAAAAAACGGCCCTATCGCCGCCACATAGGGGATTTTACCTATGCCCATTTTTATTATTGGTCATATGTAATATAATAGCACAATATTTGCTAGTTTACTTGGCGAATGTAAACAATCGTTTGTTTTGAAATTTCCGAGGCCTTCTCATCACCGGTTTCTCTGCACAGATTGCACGGGTTTCTCGCACATGAAGTCACAATGACATGTCAAAATTGCATCGTCCTGTTCACCTAACAGGATACTAGTATGTAAATAAACAACTTAAAATGACCTTATTTATCGATAGCAGGTCATTTGGAATTAATGAAGCACAGTAAGTGGTGATCAGCTCTATTAGTTTGATTTTGGTGTATGAATCATATATATATAAAAAAAATACATATATATATTTAAACAAACTAATGCCCTCCTTCAAGTGCCTGTGGTTTACGTGTAGTACACATGCTCGGTTCTAACACATATATGGATGAAACGGTATGACTCGTTCACACACAATGTTATAACAATTAGACTATACATGGTATAACTGAATGGATTTGGATGCGTTATGTGTGTGAACAGCTATAACGGATTAAGCTTTTATATGGATCTGGCACTAGTCCAGATCGATATAAAGCTCTAGTGGGAACACACCTTTATACTTATACTTCATCGCATGATGAATAGCGCGGTCGATCAAACACTTCCGTTTCAAAGGAGACTATAACATTATTAAATGTTAAAGTGGGGCGAATTGTACCTCCATATACAAATTGTAAGTAAGTTTATGTTTGGGGCGAAACGTTCTTCAAATAACTGTAAAAAAATATGGGTTCGAAAGTATATTTATCTAACTGTATGGTTGGGGCGAGATTATATATCGTCGGGGCGAAAGTATATATATAAATAAATGGTTGGGTGAAATGAGAGGCGAAATCGTTGAGGGGCGAAATGTCATACATTCATATGGATGTATGGGAGCGCTTCAAGATGTACTAAACTATTTTAACCCATGCTACTTACAGTATGATTTTATTGCTTTACATATGCCATAGTATCTAAAAAAAAATAATTCAACAATTTTATAGGCCTATACGAGTTCATCTTTTTGTAACCCATGATGTTACATGCAAGTGTATTTTCCATATAGGTTTTTCATCAATATGAGTAAGTTTTTCATACAAGTTTACCACATCTCCAAGTACATAATGTGTTAACACTTGTTTAAAATGAAGAAAGTAAATTGTAAAGTTGTATGTGATATTTGTGTTTGAGGCGGTTATAGGTTACATTCTCCCTACATAATTAATACACCTTGTTTTTTCAAATATAGCTTGTCAGTTCACAGTCAGTGAGTGAGACGCAGATGGCTTCATTGTTTATCATTAGCTGATCTAGTTCGAGATTCCTCTAGTTCGAGATTCCTCTAACATTACCTGCTAGGTTACGGGTCAAGTCGCGCTTGTCCCCCTCGCGCCAGACATATTTTCGGGTCAACTCGCGCTGGGTCCTTTCGCAGTAAGATTTTCGGGTCACCTCGCGTCAATCTCGGGTCACCTCGCACCAATCTCGGGTCAACTCGCGCCAACGTTTTATAAATGCACAAAAGTTAGTAGGGAGTACTTCCTTACTGCTTCAGTAGATGATCCTTGTCTCCCATGATCTTGTATGCTGATGCTAT
>JAUTBV010109996.1:0-14451 GCA_032361325.1 Lepetodrilus fucensis
AATAGTAGCATTGATACATACAGTGCATATATAATTGCTTCCTCAACATCCTGGGCAGGTATTCTCGAAACTCCGTAAGTTGAGAACTTCTTAGTCAGTAAAGATCTATTTATATAATTGATGATAAGCAGAAAACCAGTTAAGCAAATTCTTAGTACTGACGAACTTCTTAGGACTTACGAAGTTTCGAGAATACGTACCCTGGCCATTATGCCTTCTTAACATCGTTTTAAGCATCTGGGTATCGTTTCTCGCTCTCATAGCCACTATGAGACCATAATGCTCTCGTAAGTGCACGATCCTCATTTATTAGAGATCGCTATACGGGAGTCCTTATGGTCTAGAAGTAGATATGAGAGTTTCGAGAAACGATACTCAGGACACTATTCTATTACTATTTTGTTCTTGTTATAAATTGAAGTGTCAAATGAATGCAATACTTATTTTACAGCTAACAAACTACTACTATGTATCTTCATATACAGACGCGACTACATATTGGATGTTACGCCGTGTTCCTGAAGGAATGGTTCCAGGTCTTCCCAAGGAATAGCTTTCTGATCCTCAGAACAGAGGACTACCAGCAGAATATTGAAGCCACGCTGTCTTCTGTCTTCAAGTTTCTCAACTTGAGTATGACCATCCATATTGATTGACATATAGCGAAACGTTTATTTACGAAATATACTAGTATTTCAGTGCACAGTCAATGAATATGTGTCGGGCCCATAGATTACGAAACATTTTGAGTACGATTTCTTACTAAAGCTCAACTAATATATGAGGAGTTCGTTGTGAACATACGTTTGTGTTGGCAATGAAATCGTACTAAAAAAAAAGGTTTCGTAATCTCGGGGCCAGGTATATGCATTTAATAGTATTGTTCATAAAACATCAGCATGTCAGTTAGTTTTTTTAAATGTATTTTATTATATTATTATTATTATTTTAATTTGGGTTTAGAGTCGCTTTCTCATTATACTAAGATTACTATCAACATATCATGAACTGCTCTGTGTAGTGTTCTTTCTCAAAAGTAAGGATCAAGGCATTTCAGGCATCAGTTTCAGAGGTCATTAAAAAGCGTGTCATGAATTATGAATGTTGTAAATGTCTTTGTTCCAGGTCAAATTTCTCCTACAATGTTAAAGAACATTGCGGAACTGCAACGACTGTATGTGACTGCTTTGAAGAAGAATGCTGGTGATATGCTGCCAACGACTCGAACACTTTTAGAGCAATTCTATTCTGAGTACAACAGTGAACTGACAGATTTCCTTCACGATCGCAGATATTTATGGCGTTCCTGAACGTACAAATATACGGTATTTGAGTTACACAAGTACTTTAATTAACCAACAACCTATGTTCCTATGTCTCACTTATGAATGTATGTTGATGTTATATTGAATTATTTCTCCAAACAAGTCCAATAACATAACGTACGCATCAAGCTACAGGGAAAACAGTAGTTGCTGACGATGCATCAATAACGCTGCCAACTTGCACCTGTCTTTAAATGGGCTACTTTCATAATGCTTTCAGCGTAAGAGTCTAAGACTAAGCAGCTGGAACTAGATACATCAAATTGATCGCTCCAATTATGTTCTGAACTATTGCCAGATGCAATTGCTCACTGTGTTAGAAGTTTATAATTGCAGACATCTGATCGAGAAACATGGAAGCAAAGGTTCACAGTGAACCGGGTTGGTCGGGCGCGCGAAAACGCTGAACGGCTGTGAGGCGAAGAATCTCAAGCATTTGACGAGTCTGCGTCATTGGTTGTGCTCTCAAAGTCGCTCAGAATTCTGTGAATAAAAAGAATGTATCTATGTACCTTGTTATGATGTGGCTTTGATGTAAGCGACGCTACTGGTTCATAAATGTACTAATCTTAGCTTTGATCAGAGCAACAGCCTCGATGTTCATCATACATGACGTTTTGTGGCAACAGGAGCACTATGTGCATGGGATGTAACGCTTATTTAGCCCTGCTGCTTTGTCAGTGTTTCATAGAGAAACCAAACTTGATGTAAGGACCGGAAAGGTTTCAATGGGTGCAACCACATCGATAAGCACATACATGCACATGCATTGTATTTTATCTATACGAGAAGCCATTGGTTAGAAAAGCAGAATAGTCAGTGTCAATACTTCTTCTTCTTCTTCTTCTTCTTCTTCTTCTTCTTATTATTATTATAATAATAATAATAATAATAATAATAATAATACAATTATTATTATTATTATTATTTTAATTTTATTTTTTATTATTATTCGATGACCTTTCATGAACGCTGCTATTCGCCAATCGGATAGTTTATTCCCAAATCCTGTTAACGTTAACATTTACCACGGAAAGCTAGTCTTAATAATTTATTCCACTCTCATTATTGGATTGCCTATCTATTACTAGTATTAGCTTTACATTGCGTCACATTTTAGCTCCTGAAATCTCATTACCAGCACAATCCTTCACAATAGAACAGTGCTTTAAAGAATACTCATAATCACTTTTGTATATAAAAGTTAATCAAAATATACCAGATATTTTGTCAATATCTCAGATGTTCATGTATCCCTGCCATGTGCATGAAGACATTTGCATTAGTGGGCAGTATCTGAACGACATTATTTTGATCTAAAGTAACCTAACTTTAGCTGCATTCCCATGGACCACACCACGCTAAGGTATAAGTGATCAGGTTGCCTGGGAGTGACGCCGTTAGGTACAGGAGGAAGCTAGCTACAGTATGTATCTGAAGTCTAAATGTATGTCTATGGTAAAGTACTAACGTGTACATACAGTATACCCAAAAAGAGAACGTTTTCCGCCTAAGTTGAAGTAACATTTGCATTCTTAACAAAATTGGAAATACTTCACACTGGTGGTCCTAAGCCAGAATGGCTAATAGGATGCTAGCAGATGCAAACCAAAAAAAAACCACACAGACGCACAGAAAACAAAAACAAACAAAAACATAAAACATGTAAAAGTACTTTCCTGAAATATACATACAAAAAAAAAAAATGTCTTGCAATGCTTATAGTCCATGAGGTATCATTATATGCATTGAGCGAATTCGCACACCGACGATATACAGTATGCTGCTAGACGGTACTAGATACACTATTTTATATATATAGTGCTAGCTCGTCTATTTTGTTCTGACACTATATGCATCAATAGAATGCCATATTTTGGAACATTCAACAAACCTAAGCAATCTATTTAGATTAAATTGAGTAAGAATCGTATTGACAGCATATACAGTACGTGGATTTTTGGTGTTTTATTATTATTTTTTATTTATTTATTTGTTATGTTTTGCGAGTTATTTTGCGTGTATGTATGTGTGTGTGTGTGTGTGTGTATGTATGTATATATGTGTGTTTGTGTGTGTATGTGCGCGCGCGTGTGTGTTTGGATTTGCTCTTACTGTATTCCTTTTAGTGTTTTTTCTTTCTCTATCGACTTTCTTTTACTTAATGTTTGTATTTATTATTTAGCACAGACATCTCCCAAACGTAAACCTTCCTACCCTAGGGGCAAACATATATATGTGTGTGCGTGTGTGTGTGTATTTGTGTGTG
The DNA here is from genome assembly GCA_032361325.1 of Lepetodrilus fucensis. Taxonomy (NCBI): domain Eukaryota; kingdom Metazoa; phylum Mollusca; class Gastropoda; order Lepetellida; family Lepetodrilidae; genus Lepetodrilus; species Lepetodrilus fucensis. The sequence continues at coordinate 3,595 of JAUTBV010109996.1, forward strand.
TGTGTGTGTGTGTGTGTGTGTGTGTTATTTTTATTGACAGTTACCTCATTTAGCAAAGAATGTCATGCTTGAAATATCTTCACGTATTTTTGGGGAGACAGGAAGCAATACCATCAAAGACGTTGAACAAGCATCATATGTTACAGATTATATTAACCACGTTATTATCATTAGCATCGTCAGCAACGGGAGGCTATCTTGGTGTACAATACGACTGCACCCCCTTTTCAAAACCCATGACTTCTATTAAGGTAAAAATAAAGTGTATATATGTTGAATATACCGGTAATTTTAACACGTTGGCCTAGAATTTGAAACTACCAGCAATTATGGTAAATGCCATGTTATGTCAGTTGAACTAACGATACTTACACTTGCACTGGAAGTAGACCTAGTGGAACCTCAAAGCTGCTATATATATATATATTCGTAGAAGTGGGTATATAGCTAGTGGTCGAGTGTCTATAACACTTATGACTGGACTGTCAGTTTGGAGTACTGGGAACAGTGAACGTGATTGTTAGTTGGTCCACGTTATTAGTATTCTACAGTATTTATACGCAGAGTTCACTCATATTGATCTCTATTCAGTTTTAAAAGAAGGATAATAATGTATATACTTTAACGATTAACAACAAAGGACATGAATGAAAACTCAATTATTAACTATTAATGGTATTTATTTATTTCCAAACATATATTAAATTATAAAAATATTGCTGATTGTGATTGCATGGGTTGTGCAATGATTGTTTTCCCATTTTCCATACTGGAAGTGTATATACATTAATTATAACTATATATTTAGTTTTGCTAAATAATTTGATGATACAAGCAATCAAAACGTATATATATGTGTAAGTTGTTTTCTACATTACGAAATAAGGAAACCCACCTATAGGTGTTTATCTTGATCACTTTGTAATAATCATTGCAGCGCTGTATGCTGTTAGGCAAGGAGATAGTTCCTCCTACATCCCATTAAGACTATTAACTGAATGAAGTACAGCAAGTGCATTATTGTAATCTCATTTGCTATATAGATGTAAGCTATTAATTTGGCTATCGCTCTGCATCCTCATGCGCAAGCGTGAAGATTGGCTTCATACTCCATTCTAATACTGCGTGTACAGAGGTAGATATAAGTGTAAATCTCCAGATAGCCAGTACTACACAAGTACTTTTTGCAATCAGTTACTTATACCACATGTCTCACCAGTTATCAATATTTTAATATTTATTAATATTTATTAATTAGCTACGAATCGTACATAATGGTGCCAGTGGTCGTGAAAGATTACTTTGGCCGTGTTCCATGAGTAGAGTTATCTCCCTTAGTCAGTAAAGTAAACTGCAATGGAATTTTACTTATCCTACAGCGGTAAACATATATATTTTGAGGTACAGAGCCGATTATGGGTATGCTAAGACCACGTACTTTGCATTTTTAACGCCAATTCGGGTCCAAAACGACAACTTAATCTGTGATATTATGCCTTTAACGAACATACTATTTATTTTACAACGTTTTCATTATTTCAAGAATCAAAATTGGCTTATTTATTAATTGGTTGTTAATATCGTGATGAATATAATGTATATTATAACAACGATTAGGACTGGTATGTCATTTAATAATACTGTGCAAGTAACAGTCGTTGTACTGTTTTAAGTAATTAATGCATTCTGTACGCTATGTTAATTACATCTATGTTGGTAATATGCATTGAGGACACGTGTTTAGTAGAGTAAACAAAGGCAGATGGTATGTCAACTTGAGTATCAGAAGAACATTACCGTAAACACTGATACGGCACGACCTAGTTTATTGATGACATTCAACATCCGGGTATGTTGACCAACTCTGACCAAACGATGACAATATCCAGACACAGCTACTTCCATGTGCCTACAGTGCACTCTCTTCGTCCTGATTGGCAAAACCTCAGATGATGTAATACCCAGGCTGTTTCTGCTTGTTCTTGATTATATTTATAGTTTCAGACTGTATGTGTGCTTTTTCCATCATGTACTTTAGCATTACCTCTTGGTTTGCTTGCTTCCCGTACATTGCCTTCCCGCACATTGCCTTCCCGCACATTGCCTTCTCGTGCGATGCCAGGGTAAATACACCATTTTCTGGTAACGTCACCGTGCGTCTTCTTATAACAGAGGTTCAATGTGTTGATAAGTCGTGTCATTAGCTGTCAAAATGGTGGCACACATTGTTTTTGTTCCCGTTGAAAAAACCCACATACACATCTATCATGCATGCCAGTGAGTACCAAAATATCTGTGTTACGTATGCAACCCTTCTATCTATTCTCTATCTCTATTCTCTATCTACACTTTCATACATTGCTTATACGATTCTTAGTTCCATGTATAGAATGCAAAGACAGCTTGTGTGTATCTTCTCTTCGCTATTTCCTGTTTTCCCATTTTATAATTTTTACCATATGATGGATAGCCCAAAGCCAATCAGACAAAGCAGTTAACTTTGCGAGAATAGTTTAAATAACCTAATCTTGGGTGAGCGAGCCGTGGTTCAAATATGTTCTATGTAGGAGGATTGACCGGTTAATGTTCACGAGGTGCAAGTACCTGTTGTTTAACTTATAACGTGTGTGCTATACAGCTTAGCTCAACTAAATCTAATTCTAAATGTTTTAATACCTGCTCAGCATATTTCCCCCTCATCACTTGTTTACACGTACATATCTGATAGACCGGCCGGATGGTGGTCTTCATGTATGTCCGGATAGTCTATATATGCATCCTGAATGAAGACATGATCGTAAATCCGCCCGGCCAGTTTAAAGCATTTTGATAAAATAACATAAAAAAAGTCTAATTAAAAAGAAAATATTTCACCGATTTAGAAGGTTTGTTAGAGTCCATGCACAACCACCAACACACAAGAATGCACCGTTTGTCTGCTCCCTTTAGAACTACGTGTGTGTAACAGGTTACCAAACTTGGCGATGCTTTAGGCAAGTACGGCTAAAAGCTATAAGGAATGGTGAATCACGACACAGCCAATCGGAGCGTTTGAAACACTCACGTGGTATGCAAATTACGGCACTCGTTTCACTGGAAGGAAACACGATACCGGCAATCGGGGCGAAATCTAAGGAAGCTCCAACGTAGAAGACTGGGATACAGTTAACCATAGACACTCACATACCACCTCGGGATTAAACAAGATGTCTGGACTACGTGCGCCTAAAGCTGGAAGTGCCAGAGACGCCCAAATAAGAGTGAGTATGCTCTATATAAAATCAAATTCAAACTTTCTTTTGCAAGATTTGAAAACATAATATCTTATTTTAAAGTAAAATCCGATTTTTCTGAGCTGACCCAAACCCGGAACTATGCGAGATAAGCAAAACTATCAAATATCCTTCCGAGTCAGCTGTTTATACTACATAGAAAAATAGCCTAACCTAACTTGTGGCGGGGAGCTGTAGGTATTAATCATTTAAAGGAAATGTGTTTGCAGGCGTTAAGTCCTAGATTATGAGGAATTAAAACTATGCGTTCAATTGTATACATTAATGTGTTAAGTTTATTATTAAGTTTAATACGAATGCTGCTTCTACAAGGGATGACACGGTTTGGGTACTCTAATACTATTAACCAAGTTTGTGAAGCGTGGTAGGTTTCTTATCACATTCCCGTGATTAACATGTACTATCAGACTATATTTATCTATAAGGGATTAAACTGACATGATATAAAAGGTATATATTCTCTGGAATATCTGAAAGTATTTGAGAATGTTAGTCACCGAGTTAATGCAATGTATTTTATTAATATTCCATCACTCTGTTTAATTCGAACCTACTACATGTATGTAATTGAAATAAAATATGTCGTTTATCAATGATCGAAAATACATTCATATCCCTGGTAAGTTTCCTTTCAATATATACGAATCTGGATTTGCTAAACTAAAACAAATCATCTAGGGCTATTATGATGTATATTATTGTTTACTATTTGGTTTATTATTATTGCTTTTCACAATGTTTTGTTTCTAAGAATAATGACACTTGTCGTGCCATTATCCCTATACTTTATGCCCGCAATAAATAAATGTACGTGCCTCAACGTACAGTTCATGTAGCATCCTCTGGTAAGTTACAGATCTTTTTATCAGCTTCTTGACCTTCCTAGAAGCCATCAAAAGGTTAGAACTTCTGGTCAGTTAATCACTGGTCCGCATGGAAGAGCGCGCCATGTTAACACGATGTTCTGTGCTCGTGGCTCGTTGCAAATAATTCCCATTGACTGTTCCGGAAACTGGAGAATATTTCACAAGCTCTGCACAAATAGTTAGGTGTCCTGTTCCAGGATCCTAACAGGATCAGACAGGATCAGACAGGATCCTAACAGGATCAGACAGGATCAGACAAGATCCTGGCAGGACACCTTCACCTCGGGTGTCCTGGTTTATTGTTAGCTTCCACGTTTGGTGTCCTTACTGGGACACCTTACACTAGTTTCCTGTGAAATATATGCATTTACCTACAGTATAGGCAAATGTATACAGGAAGATATAAGGATAAATGTATACCGGAAGATGCATAATTATGGCCTGAAGAACATAACCTATTGAGTATTGAGGTTGACTTTGGAATAGAACAGAATATCAACACGTTGACTGCAGTGGTGTTTTGGTTACTAATAGTAAACTAATATACACATACATATGCACACGCACACACGATCGTACGCATCCCTCTGCTAGGCATCATTCCACAAATTCAAATGGTAACTAGATTTCATTGTCATCTCATTCAGTATCTCATGACAACTGTTAGTTCCAGATTTAGACTAGTGTACATGGCTGGTAAAAGCTTGCGAAAGCTTGAAACATACATCATCGGCTCATCCAGGAGAAAGTATCAGATACTGAGAATGCCTAACGTTTCATTCGCGACGATTCAGCTCTGAAGTGATAACTACTGAAAACGTAATGGCATCAACATTGCGCCCAACTGATAGCCTGGGTTTGACAGCTGTTCACATACTGATATGCTGGAGATCCCAGACAGTGTCGTCCTGGAAGCATTTGGATGCCTCAGTAATAGAGCGTGGAACATCAGTGCCATTCTGGGCATAGCAACAGACCAACTTAGCACCTCGTCTATTTGTCTCCCACAGACAGACCTGGGAGGACACACGGCGAGGTTGGGCTCTTGTGAGAGCATTGGTCATGACATGCATTCTTGAAGACAGATCATTGGCAGCATTGGTCAGGAAATGTATTCTTGAAGAGAGCATTGGCAGCATTGGTCCGGACATTCATTCTTGAAGAGAGCATTGGCAGCATTGGTCAGGACATGCATTCTTGAAGCGAGCGTTGGCAGTTATGACGTTGTCCTCAATCCAACTGGAGCAATAGTCGATGTGTTGGTGAATGTCAGAATGTTATTATAATGGCATAGATCACTATGACGTCCATTTAGTGTTCAATTATCACCGTACTGGAAAGTGACAGCACTAAATCGACTCATACTGTGATCTACTGTGCATTAATGTACGTAGTAACATGTACTGTTGGGAGACTAGAACACTGCCCTGAGCAAGTAATTCCTGGTTACATAATCTGTGTGTTGCCTTTTGGTATAGCGTGGATTAAAAACATGCTAATCCAAAATGTTATATTCGATGGAAATAGGTGAACAAGCAGTCCAAATAATAGATATATTATATGCCTTTTTTTCCAAGTATGGGTATGCACTCAACACTATACTATGTGTACTTTGACTGAAAGGAGGAGACACGTTAGGATGCACTGATGCTCACTATAAGGGTACTATTCCATATAAAACATAAAATGAACCCAATCGCCCATCGAAAAATTGCATACTAGTGCATATCCAGTCGTCCATTTATGCTATGCACTAACTAGCATGATATTTGATAGCGGCATGTGGTTAAAGACGTCTTGCTTGTATCAAGCCTACAACCGAGAAGCTGGGAGAGATTTATTACGACGTTTCCTATACACACACACACCATCAGAGCTGACCAAAGTGAAGATATCTCGCCTACATTCGCATTCACGTTCGCTGAGCCAGCTGATAACGCCATATTGCCCTGGCAACCGTGTAGGCACCAGTGTTGAAGTTGCGTTAAATTCGTGAAATATTTTAAGGTATTTGCCTCCCGGGAACCTCTACAGATTGTATTATGTTCAGTGGCTATTTTAGACTTACGTGTAGGGATACAATGGATAACAAATGCCATCCACTTCGAACTGTCCAAGAAAATGTACGCCTGTGATAGTTAAAGCTTCATTAGTGTAACCAAAACATATTATATCCAGATTGTAGCACGCTTGTTACAGTTATAAAGGAAATGTAAGTATTTTATCAGCGAGTTATGGCTATAGGTAGCCGATGCAAAGTTTAGATTCAGATTAAATGTCTGCTTCCGGTGTAGAAAATAAATATTACTACATTTCCTAAACCAACTTTACCCGTTGCGGTTATCAAATACCGTGACATTATATTAAGAAAATATGCTCCTGGAAGTAATTATGAGACTAAAATAGACAGGAACACGAAAACCCGAGTCAAACCGACGCTGTGGAGTAAGACTGGAACGTTTTAACAACTCAGCTTCACACCGCAAAAGGAGATTTGCTTACGACAGGTAAAAATCCACAGAGCATTTCAACGCTGTATCTGGCCTTGGAATAAACTGCAAACAAGCAAATGATTAAACGCTCTTCACTCTCACGGTGAAACGTTTCTTCAGAGTAAGCTAGCTACCTGTACATGCGCACGTCAAGGAATTTGAGCTGTCTGTAGAAGAACAAAACAAGGAACATGCTTTACATATTTCGCTTCCTGGCTTGGCAGCAGGCTTCTGTTTTAATCACCGGGTTAAGGTGCAATGGCGGAGCCGCGGCCTTAGCTGCCGTTAAATAGATAACATTTCGCTCCTCGCCAGACACGTGGAGGTATCCACTGTAAATATAAATTTGATCTAAGAACAGGCGGTTTACATAGGCATGGTAAAATAACTGATATGTGTGGAATTAAATAGTCAGTACGTATTAGACCATCCTCGAAACACCGGCCATTATGACTACATGACGGAGGTTAAGTGTAGTCATAATGACCTGTGTTTCGAGGATGGTATTAAACAAACACTAGTATAACTACATGTAATTATTGTTTAACTTCAACATATACTATTAGGTGCAATGGTCGTTTTTGTAATGTATTACAATAGTATTGTCTAATCATGCCCAGCATGTTAGGTTTGAAATTGAGATTAAAGGAACTTTCAAGATTTATTCGTTCATGTCATGGCATGTCAAATCATAGCATGAGGGAAGCTGTAACAGTCGTAGCGATGAGTATTGCAGTAAACATGCTACCATATGTTAGTACTGACTAACCAAGGCATTGCAGACATCGCATCCCGTTATGATCGCGTCGCAAATATAACTTCCGCGAAGACTGGAGCGGGTTTTAACTATAAACCATTGGCTCCAAAGTACTAATTTACCAAATAGTGCTTTATCTACCCATTCGGACTGACAGTAACTATGTAATTCATAGACTAAATCAATCATTTGTATGACACTAAACTGTAGCTATACTTCATGGTAAGATAATGACCCTGACGCAAATATGCAATCCATATTTTAATTATGCTAAACACAATATAGATCGGTTTGGATTGAACCACACAGCGTATATGTTCTTAAAAACTTTCTGTACCAAAACCTGGATACAGATGTTAATGAATACCAAATAAAACAAAAATCAACTTAGGTTCAAACACTATATTATCGACACACCTTTGTATTTCCGCCTAACATTTACATGCATTCGACCTTTAAAAGCAAGCAAGGTAAAATGTGTCGGTGGTAGACGACTTCGCTCTGGAGACTAGACATCATTGTTACCAGAAGTTAGCGTTCTGATGCGATCGTAATAGACATTGCAGACATCGCCTATGCCTTATTAGTACAATCCGTGCTCACATAATTACTGCAACACCCACAGCTACAGACGTTACAGGCTTACTCCTGGCACTCAATAACACTCCTTGAAACTAAAATAATCAAATGGCTAAAAAACATAAATCATCATCAATATTTTCATCACATAGCCCCAATGTGATCGTGATAACAGGCAAAATAATTCCAAGCATTGAATTTCAATGAAAATATTGATGATGATGATAATAATAATAATTAATAACAGTATGGCAATATTTACTGTAATTTCCAGAGTATAGCCAGTATCACTTTCCAATATACGTTTTCAAAGAAACTCTTTGGTCAATGATACAATTATTGGTTAATTTCATATATTTCCTGCTGCATGATCACCTCTTTGTATTTACATTGTGTTTTGTTCAACGAATCAGCATATACGTGTTCTTTAAAGTTATGTTAACATATAAAATCATACTTGGAATGGTAAATTAGACTTCCAGAATGCAAGACTATTCGCAAATGTCAGATTACGCTATCGATGTGGCCCCAATGTGATTGGGATAATAGGCAAAATATTTCTAAACATTGAATTTCAATGAAAATATTGATGATAATAATAATAACAAAAATAAATAATAATAATAATAATAATAATAATAATAATTATTATTATTTTATTCGTGTATATGTGTATACAGCTTATAAGTGGTATTTTTTCACTTGTAAATTGATTTTTCATCTTAATGCAAAGCAACCACAGTATAAAACTATCATTAAACCATCTAAAACATTGCACAGAACCAGTTAAGCACCCAACTTCATTGTTCCATCTGTAAAGCGACTGACTGCACATTCAAAACAACACTGACTGTGTGCGTTTTATGGACGTTGTAACGGTAGAATTACTATTGTTTAAAGAGAAAAACCGAGAATTATAGCTATATAACTATGCTCACCTTGCACGTTGATACCTGACAAGACAAACTTTACAACAGCTGTCCGGTGATGATTGGAATCCCAGAATCTTCAGTGCATGCTGAGTTTGCACATCAGGAATAGCACGTCTTAAAATAGATTGCACATCTATGTTTAAACGACCCCCTGGCCAGACAAAGTCTCTGTCAGTAATTTACTTAACAGGCCGCTGGAGAAGCCACGCTTCAAAGATAACAGTACTTGAAGAACTAGTTACTACCATGAAATGTTCTTGGGTTTCCTGATCATACTGTATCATGAGCATTGCCCTGCTTTATATCAAACTAGTTTTATCCTTTGATCGCCATGATTGAAGTGACTGAATAATTTATGATAGATGATTCATCGAAAATTTGCTATGTATGATTTAAAACTGCACTTGACCGTAACTATACGTCTCAATCTGTCATTAGCTACTTCAACGTAAGCAAGTCATCTTATAAAATAATGCTGCTTAATTAAAATACTGTTACTACTATTACATCCTCGAAACACATATTTGACGGAGGTTATGTGTAGTTATGATAGCCTGGAGTTCGAGGATGCTACTACTACTACTACTACTACTACTACTACTACTATTATTACTACTACTACTACTACTACTACTACTACAACTACTACTACTACTACTACTACTACTACAACAACAACTACTAAACAAAAAATAATAATAATGATAATGCTAATAATAGCGAAGATTTGTATTGAATTATAAAAACATATCCAAACACAAATTCAAGTTCATTCTAACATTAATTTTGTCCTGTTGAAAACTTCCAATATATGCATTTTAAAATGTTTAAGTATATCTAGTATTTCTCGATATATCAACGTTAACGCACTTCTTCCTAGGCCTACATGTATTTAGATGATGTATTTACTTTGTTCTCTGGTTGCCTCTGTTAGACAGCAATGGCATGTATACACCGCTTTGTATTTTATCCACTTTAGCTGGGATACATACTACCGTCTGTTTATTTACTAGAGAAAGTGAGCCCCAGTGTGTGCGTGTGATCTGATGTCGAATGCAGATTCTATCAGCCGTCAATTATTTTAGCCGTGTTACAGAACACAAACCTTCCCGTATCTCCACCGCTGACCCTACTGATCCTTGGATTCCCCCTAGCTGCAGATCTCATACCTCCAGCATAGGATGAGATGTAGACATGTTTACTCATGGAAACAGTATCAAAACAATAGCTATAAGTTCCTAGATCCCATTGCAATCCATCTGTTCCTAACACTTATAGCATTGGTGTCAATGTCAGGAACATTGCCAATGTAAAAGGCTATACATCGGAGCTGTGTTTATGATTCTGGAGGTTGGTAGTTTCAAGGCTGTGGCATGCATCTGGTGATGTAGTACGTATACCGACATTAAACTGTTGGATTAATGCTTTAAAGTATGTCCAACTCTGGATTTGTGTGATGTTTGTAGGTCTATTTAATACAGAAGTATTTGTATGCTTTCTGATAGGTTTCGAATTAATGCTAACAAATCATGAATGTGAATTATCAAAGCAATTTGCGTAAGGCTGTAGATATGATGGTTGTTTTAAGTTCCTAATTTGTTAAGATATTGTAATTATTCAAGCTGCAAAGTTACCGTAGCTATATACTGTAGATGATGTATACTGTAGTAGATGATTAAAGCTGCATAGTTACTGTAGAACTATTATAGTGTGTAGATGATTCAAATTACATACGTATAGATGGTATAGGCGTACACGTACTGGATAGTTCAGGCGGCATACGTATTGTAGACATATTAATTATTATAGGTATAGTAATCTGAAAGATGATTGTAGATGAGGATAATCATCAGTCAATGGGACTGCTCCTTTCTAGCTGTTCTGTCTGTACTTTCTGTCTCCGACGCATGCGCAGTTACACTGTGCGGTGTTGATCCT
>JAUTBV010110006.1:0-14450 GCA_032361325.1 Lepetodrilus fucensis
TTTGTCAACTGGTTTTGTTTGCTCTGCTGATGCTTCTTTGGGTTTTTCAGCATCATCAGCCAGTAGTGGCCGTTGTAATGTCAGCGTAGCTGCACCGATTGCGACACTCAGCGCCGCCAGTGCAAAATTTTTCCTGATCATATTTGCTTGCTCCTAACAGTGGTTAAAAATAGAGCGTTGCTATTAATAATTAGCACATGAAGAAAACTGATTAGAGCAATTTAATGACGGGATGAAATTTACTGAATAACTTATCTTGTATTAATTGGCAAGTTGATTACATGCGAATCTATATAAGATAAGGAATCAAAACCCGAATTTGATGGACTTAATCAGACGTTCTATTTTGCACAAATCAAGTTTCTTGATCTGCATCACTCCTCCTAAAAGGAGAATATCAAAAAACTTGATCTTGATCAAAAAGCATAAGTATTTGCTTATATTTGAGTCCCTTATCCATCAAATCTTCAAAAAATGTTAATTTGCTACTTAAAACTCAGGCTTACAAATATGGTTTATGGTCTTGCCTGTGACTGGATGGGTAAAACTGACCTCTGTTGCATGAAGCATCAATCTTTTTCCCATTTCATAAGCTTCGCGTGTGGCGTACATGTCACAACCAATAATAGGGTGACCCATCTCACGACTATGAATTCTTAATTGATGTGAGCGTCCGGTAATAGGTGTGAACAGAACTTTAGTGGTGTTTTCTTTAGGATTACGTTCTAGTACTTGATAAAGCGTTAATGCGCCTTTACCGCAATCTTGGCAAACCTTTTGCATTGGACGATTAGGCCAGTCAAATATTAAAGGTAAGTCAATTTTCCCAGTATCATTTTCTACGATTCCAAACAGAATTGCAGTATAAGTTTTGCTAACTTTTCTATCCTGAAACTGTTGGTTAATATTGGCTAATGTGGGTTTGTTCAGAGGGATGATCATAATACCTGATGTATCAAGGTCTAAGCGGTGAGCCATACCCATTCCAGGGAATAATTCTAGCAGTCGGTTGTTTACACAATCTTTATTCAGAGGGTGACGGCCTGGAACGCTGAGTAGTCCATCCGGTTTATTAATCAGTAACAGATCGTCATCTTGATAAAGAATTTCTATTTCTTTATCACACGGTGGAACAATATAGGGCTGAGGTTGATCCTGAATCATCATGGCTAGTTAGCGCTTGGTTATTTGACTCGGTGAAGACTAAGTGATTATGCTGATTTCTCCAAATGTATTTTTGATTGATTTATTTGTAGGATCTGAAAATCAGGTAAAGATTGCTAATGAGTGTTGTGTCCCCATAGTTATTCCATAGGCACAATTAAAAAAGGAAGAAGAGATAATGAAACGAAATATAATTATGATGATAGCTGCGCCTAGTGGCTATCCGCTTCATGACTCGCTGTACTCATCAAACCTATGTTGATGGAGTACTAGTAATAACTCCATAATAATAGGAATAATGTTAGCTGGATTTGAAGTGTCTTCTGGGGTAGAAGTTGAATTAGCGGGATTACTTCCTGCTTGAACTTCAGTTATATTTTTATAACCGTCTCCATCACTATCTTCATTAGCATCTGATATGCCATTTCCATTAGAGTCAGTAACTAATGGGTTTAGGTTAAGGGTTATTTCTATACTATCGTCTAGACCATCATTATCATCATCCAAATCTGCATTATTACCAATGCCATCCGCATCAGTATCAAGCCATTCTGCGGGGTTGTTAGGAAATATATCATCAACGTCAAGATGACCATCGCCATCAGAATCCATATTTGAAATAGTAATGATTACAATGGCGGTATTTGAATTATCTGTTCCATCATTGACGTTAAATGTGAATGAATCTTCCCCTGTCTGTCCGATTGAAGGGGTATAGCTGAACTCACCAGTTACAGAGTTAATACTTACTATGCCTTTAGAAGAGTTACTTAGCAGATGATAGCTTAGTGGATTGTTATCGGCATCACTGGCTAATAATGCACTATTTATTGCTGAGCTAGTAGCAATTGAATGGTTTATAGCAACAGGTACTGTATTGTTATTGCCATCGCATGCGGTGCTTTTTGCGTGTAGTGTCCAGTGATTGAGTGTACCTATATCTCCGAAGTAATGATCAATTAGACTTAGCGTCCAAACCCCATCAATATTTTCTCCATCAAAATGGGTTAGTGGTGTGATGGGTATAAAATCTGTTGGGATGTTTCCCTTGAAGTCATCTGTATTATCACTCGTTTCTGCTTGCTTGAGCGTTACAATTGTTCCTTGTGGAGATGTTAACTTAATCTCGAGGTCCCCGCGAAATGGGTGGGCAATGTCAAGGTCAACATTGATTTCAGGATGAGGTACAACTCCGAACCCCGTCAAAGTCACCTGTGAGGTAATACCAGTAAGGTCTGCGTCTGGTATCGCTACTGCTGTTGAATTTATTATTGATGCTATACCTAACGGAATACTAAATTGATAATCGGGATTGATTTGTACTCCCTGAACAAAACTTGCACTAAGTGACAAAGGTAAATCACTAGTACAGCTTGTATTAGCTGGGATATTAATTTGATAGGCTTGATTGTTATTTGCAAATGAACTGGGTTGAATGTTCGCATACGCGCTGTTTGCAGAAAAAATATTAACACCCTGCATGGTACTGGTTAAGTTGGCGGTTACATCTGTTATCGCTGTTGAGCTTTTGTTTTCAATCGGCACAAACAACTCAATGGTTTCACCAGGGTCAGCAATTTGATTACTGCCAGCGTTTGAAAGTATCGGGGTACCGTGTTCATAGATTGCAGCTATACTCAAGTTAACTGCAGACAGGCTAAAGAATATATTATTAGAGCAGGCCACTTTGAAACGGGCTTGGGTACTTGATTCAAGTGTTATAGGTAGATTAATAAACTCACTACCGTCATTAGCAGTACCGTTTAAGATATTGATAAAGCTATTTCCATTATCCACTGTGAGCAGTATATTGACCATATTACAATTAATAGGGGCGATATTTGTATTGGCGACATCCCATTTTACTTCTGTACTTGCTCCTGCTGTGAGTGTTTCAGTGGTTGAATGTGACGTTATTTTAAAGGCTTGAGTTCCGACAAGGGACAACTCAATTTTTTCACTGCTAACGACGCTGCCTTTACCATCACGAACGGCTAATTTAAAATGAAGGTTTCTGGCATTTTCAGGTAAGACTTCTCCAATTTCTGGAGTACCTAATAAATGACTAAGTTGAGGAAATGTACGGCTTGGGCTACTTTTAGGTAAGAAGACTCGAAAAATGGCATTGTCTCCAGTATCAATGTTTACATTGGAGGCTGCACCCGCATCAACTTGCTCCCATGAATAACTTAGTACATCGTTATCTATATCAGTTGCATTGCCTGTTAATTCAAAAGGTGTTTTTACGGGAATATGTAATACACCATTTAAATAGTCATCACTTAATGTAATGCTGGGAGGGTGGTTGTTATTAGATGAGCTACTTCCACATTGTGATCCTCCCTGTGTTTCATCATCAATGAAATTTGAGATCTCAGTAATGCTTTCAATATGAAACATGGCATCAGAGTGATCTTGAAGATCATCAGTACTGCAAGTGTTGGCATAGCCCATAATAGTCGAACCACTGCCAGGTTCATATGCCATCGCTGCAATACGGTTATCATTAGCACAGCTATCTAATTGACTATTAAACGTATGACGGGCTGCAAACTGATGCCCAATTTCATGTGAAACAAAATCGATATCAAAAGGGTCGCCGATTGGTTGGCTTGATCCTGTTGTACCTTGTGCTTTTTCACTGTTACTGCATACCGATCCCAGTGTAGCTTTCCCTCCGCCAAAAGTACTTAAGACATGACCGATATCATAGTTTGGGCTTTCGATGATTTGATCAATCTGAGTTTGATTTTGATCGAGCATTTCATCGGCATTATTGTTTGAATAAGTAGTGGTGTCGGTATGAATGAGCAGGTCATTATTGGCAATTAACTCAAGTTTAATTGCCAGGTCACGTTGATAGACCACATTAACCCGGTTAACAGTTGTTGTGATTGCACTTAATGCAGTGGCAACTGTGCCACCATGAAAAGCGGTGTACTCTCCGGTTGCCGCCATTGCTAGACGGTAAGTTTTTAAATCTGAGCCATTTCTTTTAGCTGTTTTTGATTGATTTGTTGAAGCCAGAGAGCGTTTATGATGATGCTTTTTATTGTTACATTTAAAAGTGTTTTTTTCTGTAGGATGGTAATTTTTACTGAAATAACTAATGTAATATTTCTGCTTTTTGTTACTCCTAGGATCAATGAATAAACGCTCACCGTTTTGCATAAATAGCATGGCGTGAAACCCTTGTTCGGTGAGATCAATAGCTCCATAAATGCCACTATTATATTGACTCTCGACTTTGAAGGTTTTGATTGAAGGATATTTTATGGCAAGTTTTGCTGGCAGGATGGTTGTTTTACTAAATCTTAATTGAATCTGCTGTCCATCAGGCAAGGGTAATTCGATGGTACGTAGTTTTTGTGCTGATCTTGCTTGGATCTTCTGATTTTTATTGGTTGTAGAATCTAGTACCTTAATCATCTTATGTTCATCAAGATGAAGTAAACGGTAGGAGTCTGGCAACAGCGGGAGCTTTATAGCAGAACGGGTTCGATATCTGTTTACAGTGGTGATCTTTGATGTTGGTTCGTCTTCATCAGTCCAGAGTGTGGCAGACTTATCTGATGCAATAGAAGTGTTTGAAACAAATAACAGGAATAGGATGATTAACCTATACATGGATACTGCCCCCCGGTAGTTAGCCCTTTTTGATCGCTTCAGAATATGCCGTACTGAGGTATTTCTGATTATTAAGTATACTATACGTTATTAGTAGTTTTTATCATAACTAATATTTAACCTTGAACCCGTAACTTCTACCTTCTACCTTCTACCTTCTACTACGGCATAGGATGCAAGTTTTTGATTCATCAAGGGTTTAAAAAAAAGCCCGCTTGCGCTAAAGCATAAGTGCCTTGCAAGCAAGTTACTAAACGAAGGGTGAAGCTAAGATTTTTTACAATCCCGTTCTAAACCAATATCTTACAACCTAATATCCGCATTGAAGTCACGGATTCAAGTTTAACTATTTAACTGTATTTATCCGTTTAGTGCTGATAACCCCAGCTCAGGATAGTTGCTGAGTAAACTAAATCTCCAATCCCTGAGATTGGTTCATCCTTCTACCCTGTGAAAAGTTAGAAAATAAGATTATTTGATTTCTTCAGGGCCAATTTTATCTTCAGTTCCAGCTAATATATTTTGAATATTACTTCGATGGCGCCAGTAGATAAAGAGTGTAATAAATACCATGCCCAATGTAATATTAATGTCATCAGTCACTAGATAAAAATAGAGTGGGGCAAGCAAAGTGGCTATTAATGCAGCGAAGGAAGATATTTTTAGAATCTTGGCTACAAATAACCAGCTAGCTATGATTAATAAACCAGCTATCCAGTTGATACCAAGATAGATGCCAAAAGCGGTTGCTACGCCTTTTCCACCACGTAATTTGAAGTAGGCAGGGTAGAGATGCCCAAGAAAGGCTGCAATACCGATAACTGTTATCCAGAAGCTATCCATAGCTACAAGTTTGGCAATAAGTACGGGGATTAATCCTTTCAATAAATCACCTAATAAGGTAAAAAAAGCGGCTTTTTTTCCACCATGACGTAAAACATTTGTTGCCCCTGGGTTATTTGAACCAACTGTTCTAGGATCAGGTAACCCCATTGCCTTACAAGTTAGAATGGCGGTTGAGATAGACCCTAGTAAATAGGCAAGTAGTGTTAATAGATAGGGTAGAATTCCATCAGGCATGAGTATTACCGATTAAAGTAGGTAGAATAGCCACATCTTAACAAGCGGAACCTATTGTTGAATACTGTTTTTACAAAAATTGCGGGGCAGGGTGAGCCTTTACTGGTTTTACATGGTTGGGGAATGAATCATAATGTCTGGTCAACGGTTAGTGGTGGGCTTGAGCGATCCTTTCGTGTTACCTGGGTAGACCTTCCTGGTCATGGGAACAGCATGAAGAGTAAAATGGGCGAGCTTGATCAGGTGGTTGAGCAGATTATTGAGTTGTTAAAAGAGCCCACACATGTTCTGGGTTGGTCGCTAGGTGGTTTGATTGCCCAACGCTTGGCTGAGCGTTTCCCTAAATTAGTCTATTCTCTTACGTTGGTAGCTACTAGCCCTTCATTTTTACAACGACAAAGTTGGTCAAATGCGATGCCTAAAGCCGTGATGCAAGGATTTATTAATAATCTTCAAAATGACTATAAAACTACAATTCAACATTTTCTGGCGTTGCAATTTATGGGAGTGTTTGGGGTTAAAGGTGTGAAGGAAACGGTTAGACAAATTAAGAAAGAGATTATTGCCAATCCCCCAGATCAAATTGCGCTACAAAATGGGCTTGATATTTTGTATAAAACTGATTTAAGAACAGTCACAATCAGATGTCCCAAATATTGGATTTTTGGTCGATTGGATAAGTTAGTCCCAGTAGAAGTGACTACTGAGTTATTCGCTGATAATGATTCTATCTATATTATTGATAAGGCGGGACATGCTCCATTTATTTCTCATCCGGATGAATTCGTTGAATATGTTACTGAATGTATATCTACTGTTGGTATCAATAAATGACGGTTAATAGCAAATCTAAACTAGATTATAAAAAGCGTCGTAGTGGTTTTGAAAAAGCAGCCGATAGTTATGATTTGGCTGCGGTGTTACAACGTGAAATTGGTGATCGATTATTACAGCGGCTAGATTATGTGAAGCTTGATCCTAAACGTGTAATGGATATGGGGGCTGGCACAGGTTATATCAGTAAAGCACTATTGCCACGTTATCCTAAAGCTAATTTTATTGCTATTGACATTGCCCTGAATATGCTTAAGAAAACTGCAAAACAGGGGGGGTGGTTTAGAAAGCCAGAGGTGATCTGTGCTTCTGCTGAATCACTGCCATTTGAGACAGATAGCTTTGATCTAATTATATCCAATTTAATGTTGCAGTGGTGTGAAGAATTACCATCAGTGTTTTCGGGTATTAATCGAATTCTAAATGCAAATGGTTTGCTGACATTTACCACATTTGGACCTGATACTTTGCGAGAGTTACGATTGAGCTGGAGTGAAGTGGATGGTTATGAGCACACTAACAGTTTTGTAGATATGCATGATGTTGGTGATGCTTTAATGCAAGCTGGTTTTCAACAGCCTGTAGTAGATATGGAGACAATCACAGTAACTTATCCCACGATTATGGCACTGATGAAAGATTTGAAGAATATTGGTGCTAGTAATGCTTCAGTTAATAGAAATCGTGGGTTAACGGGGAGACAAGCTTTTAAGGCTTTGGAAGTAGCTTATCAACAATTTAGAACAGAGGATGGATTATATCCGTTAACCTATGAAGTAATTTATGGTCATGCATGGGGACAAGCTGAGGTTGGTTTGAATAATGTCCATGCAGAAAATATGAAGGTAATTCCTATTGAGCTTTTGAAGGATTAGCTGGTGGTAATAGGTTCTTTATTGATCTCCGTTGAGTTGCATTAGTGCAACTCAACGGGTTGGTTCGCTAGCGTAAAAGCTCGGCTGGAATCTTGCCAATTCCCTGAATAGACTGTGATCTATTATTATTTCTTGCAAGATAACGAGAATTATAATGTTTCATTTTTCCGGAATAACGATAGTGTCCTGACATTCTAAAGCGGAAAAGTACATCTTCCATTTTCGGACCTTGAGCAATGTTATGAACCACTAAATGTCTTCTTGGATCTTGTTTTGAACGTTGATCAACTACTATGCCAACATGACCTTGCCCTGGGCCTAGTTGCCAACTAACCACATCACCCGGTTTGAAATGATTAGGGTTGTTGCTAACGGGCAATGATTGTCCATGACGAGACAAGAAGGTTCTCATATTGTAAACGCGGCGATGATCAATATTGGTATCAGGGCCATTGAGCGCCCATTTAGATAAATTTGGGTAAGCATTAAAGTTACCTGTCATATCTTTATGAACTTGTTGTTGTAGATCAATCCCTAAACGACGGTAACTACGGATTACCACATCTGTACACACACCAATATTTTGCGGGACATCCCCCCAAGGATAGCCAATTTTCAAATAGCGACCGTCATAGGTTACATGATGTCGAGTGCGCTCTCTTGCAGCAGAAGACAAGCGATTACCAAACGTATTACGGCGAACCTTTCTCTTTTTGTGTACAACTTGACGGGGCCGAACGTAACGTCGTTTAGGCTTAATGACTTTTGTTTTTATAAAAAAAGGTTTAGCAACGGGTACATAGGTCTTTGTTACCGGTTTCTTTTGAGTTTTTGTTTTTACAGGTGTGCAAGCCGTGGTTAAAAGTGATAGCCCAATGAAGGGAAGAGTTATTTTATAATAATTGTTAAAAGCCATATTCAAATACCGGAGGGATATATTGAGGGAAAGGATATTGATCATTTACAGAAGTAGAATTGAACATACCAGCGTCATTCATCAGATATATCATACCTATAAAAAGAGTAATTACCAATAGTGCAGATAAAGTGATTTTAACAATACTGTAAGGACGCTCTCCCTGAATTTGTCCATTTCTACCATTAATTACAAAACGATAGGTTTTTTGATTGTACCTAAATGCTGCCGACCAGACTGGCAGTAGGAGGTGTTTGAAAGTGGTGTCGTAGTGTTGTGTTTGGCTTGCTGAAATTCGTTGTTGATCACCACCAATATCCTGATAAATACGTTGGGTAATAATACTATTCATGCGCACACGAGCTTTTTCAAAGCCCTGATCTAGAGTGACCTGATAGATTTCACTACGAAAACCGCTTAGGTATTCTTCAGTGTAGGGAACAAGATTTTCAAGATCCCACGGGTGCAAGTGATCAATGATGGTTCTTGGTAGGGTTTTTGTAGCTCCAATTAAAATGTCATCAAAGTGCAGATCAACCTCGCCTGAAACAGGAATCCAACGCACTCGTGGAACATTTCGTACTTGTCTAACGGCTCTGCCATTAACAAAAGCAGTATAAACCTGACGGTCATAATAGACCGTGCCTCGCATTCCCTGGTAGCGTGTTTCAGTTTCGCTATCATAGGTCCAGTAAGGCAGGTAAATTCCGGTTAGTCTGTCATCTCGTTTTGATTTATTTTTTAGTGCAGAAGGCGCAAACCAACGGCTGTTGATCCAGTCATCAAAGATCTGTTGAGCCTGCTTTTCTTTAATGATGAAGGGTAGTAGTGATTCTGGGTGGATATACCGGGCATTTTCATTACTAATAACAGCAGGTGCGCTACAAAAAGGGCAGTCACCAGCGTGTTCATTCTCCTGTAGGCTAAATTTTGCACCGCAAGAAGGACAGTTAAGAATTGAGATAACCTTGCTAGGTTCGCCTTTGAGTTGATCTAGTTTGCGCAGCGCTGAATGAAAATCGTATTCATGAATGGGCGACCATTCGACTTCTATCAGGTTGACGTGTCCACAATGGTCACATTTCAGGTGATTAGTACCTGGTTCAAAAGTGAGTTCTGCACCACATTGCCCGCAGGGAAAATGGTTTTGATCTACTTTCTTTTCATCTACAGAATAATTTTTTACTTTCACCGGAATTTTCTTATATTTTTATGAGGACATTGTTGGAACGAGATCCAAATTACTGAATTCTCGTCCCAATATGTTGGCTGGTGTAACTTACTCAGTTTGCTGCTTTTCGAACTAGCGGATGATCTGAGTACTACGTGTTAAGCCAATAGTCACTGGGCGTATGCCCAACAGCTACAGAGAAGGTGGGATTAATTTTTTAATCGCATCCACTGTTTTAGCAGTCTCCCAATCAGCCATGCCCTCTGTCCAGACTAGAGAGTCAGGCGTTAGTTTTCCTTCTTTAATTAGATTCCTAACAGCTGACATGTCATGAGGCCCAGACGGTTTATCATCAATAGCAATATGCCAAGGTGTTTCCTCAGCAGCGGATGAAAGTGGTGGAGGAGCTGAAGCAGGTGCTTGAGCTGAACCTGCCTGTGGAGTTGATGGAGTGTTTAATGAATCAGCCATCTTATTCGCCATTGCAAAGCCCATACCCATATCCATTGCGCTAGATGCACTTCCGCCACTTGTGCCAAGTGCTTCAGCTGACTGGTATTTGATGTATTGATCAAGGTCACCCACCATTCCCATGCTGACACGCTTATCTAGCGCTTCTTCTACACTGCTAGGAAGTGAAATATTCTCAATCAGAATTTTGGTTAGTTGCAGACCATATTCATCAAATTCAGGAGATATTTTCTCAGTGAGGAAGTCGCCTAATTGGTCATAATTTGCAGCCAGATCAAGTACAGGAATTTTTGCGCTTCCAGCAATATTGGTAAATCGTGAAATAATCAGATTTCGTAACTGGTCACTTACTTCATCAATGGTGAAGTGTCCGTCGGTTCCGGCAATTTCTTTGATGAATTTAACCGGGTCTTTTATGCGAATGGCATAGGTACCAAAGGCGCGTAAACGTACTCCACCGAACTCTTCATCGCGGATCATGATTGGGTTTTTTGTGCCCCATTTCAAGTCAACAAATTGTTTGGTACTACAAAAGTAAACTTCTGCTTTAAAGGGGCTTTCTAAGCCGTGATCCCAGTGCTGAATGGTTGAGAGTACGGGCAGGTTTTTAGTCTCCAGCTCATACATGCCAGGTTCAATAACGTCGGCTACCTCCCCTTCATTTACAAATACGGCTACTTGTGACTCACGAACGGTCAGTTTTGCACCATATTTGATTTCATTTCCATAACGCTCAAAACGGTAGATGAGAGTGTCGTGACTATCATCCGTCCATTCTATGATGTCTACAAATTCACCGAATATTTTATCGAATAATCCCATTGTCTATGCCTCACTCTCAGGTTTATGTTCAAGTTGTTCTGCTTGTTTTTCAGCTTTTGCTTTCGCTGCTACCATACTTTCATGTAGCTCGGTTTCCATTTCTGTTAGCTCAGCTACTGCTTGATGTCGCGCAGCACGACCTTCTTCAGCGATTTGTAAGCTATCATTGATGGTTGCGATTAGTGAGTCATTGGCTTTACGCACAGACTCAATATCAAACACGCCTCTTTCGATCTGCTTGCGAACCTCGGCATTACCTGATCTCAGGTTTTCAGCGTTGGATTCAAGTAATTCATTGGTAAGATCTGTAGCTTTTTTTACAGATTCAGCAGCATCGCTCATACGGAATATGGTAACAGCCTGAGCCAACTGGTTTTTCCATAAAGGAACAGTGTTGATTAGTGTGGAGTTGATCTTGGATATGAGTGATTTGTCGTTATCCTGAACCATTCTGATGCTGGGTAAACTTTGCATTGCTACTTGTCGTGTCAAGCGAAGGTCATGAACTCGACGATCTAGATCATCTCTAGCACTACGTGTATCACGCAGCTCTTGTGCGAGCATCATGTCATCTTTATTATCTTCGGCTTTTTGAGCCATATCTGGAAGTATGGCTGAATTAAGTTCGCTTAGTTTTTCTTCTCCAGCGGTAATATAGAGTTCGAGTTTATGGAAATAATCGAGATTGGCTTCATAGAGTTTATCCAGCGAGACAATATCAGTTAGTAACTGGGTTTTATGGTCTTCTAAATTATCGGTAATAGCTGTAATTTGTTTGCGAACATCATCGTATTTACTGAGGAATTCAGCGACAGGTTTGCCTTTTCCAAACAAACGACTAAAAAAGCTGGGCTTGCGAGCAGGGTTTATTTGATCAATATCAAATCCTTTTATAGCCACAACGATCTCATTGAGAGACCTGCTGGCATTTCCTAAATCTTTGTTTTTTACACCTTCAAGCATGTTTTCAGAAATAGTGCTCATGTCTTCTTGAGCCTGAGTTCCAAAATATAGGATTGAGGTACGATCCTTAAGATCGATCTCTTCCATAATTGGTTTAATAAGGTTTTTCTCATCTTCACTAGCCTGTTCATAGCTTACAACATCGGTTGTTAGCTCATGGTCAGTTGCAAGCTCTGTTCCGGGAATAATGGCAGATTGAGTTTCTGTTTTGGTTTGTTGATTATCAGGCATGATGTCTCCTTTCATGGCACTTAAAGAATATGCGTAAACTAATACCTGAATCCGTGACTTCACTACGGCACAGTGAATAAGCAATTGATTTATCACGGGTTTAAAAAATCCCGTGCTAAACCAATATCTTATCCCCAGTTATCCGTCATTGAAGTCACGGATTCAGGTAATAGTTAATCTTATTTCGCATCTTCTAAAAAATAAATTCTGTTAAGATTCGTGTTTAAGCTGTGTTTCTAACACTTCAATTTGAACGTCCAGATCGAACTGGTTATTTTCTTTTAGCTTGGAGTGTTGAGTATTAAATGTGTCTTCGATGGAATCAAGAACGCGACCAAAATCTGTATCCAACTTATCAGTGGTAGCATCTTTTTTGTGAGTGTCAGCATACTGTAAAGCAACTCTTTCTGCTCCAGAAAGATATACTTTTAAGAATTTTCGGGCGCGTTGCAGATCTCTAGGGTCTTCTTCTATAACTCTGAGAATTTCTCTAGCCTTGTCTGCAATGCGATCCAGGCTATTTTTGAAGTCTAGATTACTGATTCTTCGCTTAGCCGTTTCCAGCCCTGAAATTTTTATCTCAGCAGCTTCTAGTGCTTCGATAACTTCTTCAGCTGAGACACCTAAAGTGAGGTTGCCGGTTTTATCTTCTCTAGGGTCTAGTCCATAAGAAAACATAAAGCCTAGTAGTGCGGCTCCGCCAGTTAGTATACTGGTAAACAATGGTTGAGAGGTTGCGAAGTAAGCGGTGAGAGCTGTTGTGATACCAAGAATGATAGCTGCAACTGTTTTATAGGGTGTGCCTGGAGCTTTGGCAAATTTCTTTTTGTCAAAGGTTGATTCGATTTTCAAGCCATGTCTGGCAATGATGGCCGCTATCATGAAGCCTGCAAAGGATGAACCAAGAATAAGGGTTTTCCAGAAATTACCCTGAACTAATGAAACAATTGCAGCAATCAGAATGGGCATGGGTAAGAAGTAAAGCAATAGACCTTTTAGTCCATAGCGAACTTCATGGACTACATCAGATGCTGAGTTGATGCGCTTTATTTTTGACATTGGTAAGTTTCCTGTTGGTAGCCGTATTCTTTAGTACTAATCTTTTTGCAGTGTATGTTTACTGTGTTGATGGTATTGATAACTGCGAAAATGATTAACCAGCGAACAAGTGATAAAGCGCTTGTATTGATACTACTCCAACACTTGCAAGCAGAAGAAGCAGTCCAATGAGTTTTTTGAGAGCGTAGGGCAAGTTTAATCCTTATGTTTTCTAGTTAGATTTGAGCAAAGTATAGCAAAATTATTGCAGTTGAGCATGATCTCAATAGACATATACTAGATCAATAATTGAGTCTTGAATATGCTGACTGATTTGTAAGAGTTAACAATGCCCTCTTTTTATATATGAGCTTTATTGAGAGAAATCAATGATAACTGGTAATATACAGGATAAAAGGTGCTTATAAGTTTGCTTTGTGTTGCAGTTGATTTTTTTTGATCTGTACATAACTTAGTTACTTGCTGAGCTTTAGATTTATTGAGACCTTTTTAGCTAAGGTTTCTTACTTCCTGAATCCGTGACTTCACTACGGCATAGGAGACAAACTATTGATTCATCACGGATTTAAAAACACCCGCTTGCGCTAAAGCATAAGTGCCTTGCAAGCAAGTTACTAAACGAAGGGTGAAGCTATGATTTTTAAAAATCCCGTGCTAAACCAATATTTTACGCCCTATTATCCGCATTGAAGTCACGGATTCAGGTTATTATAACTAAATGGGTAGTGTTTTGTTGCTAGCACCTGCTAGAATTCACCCCATTTAAAGTGGAATAGTGGAGGAATTATTGTGGCATTGTTAATTACTGATGAATGTATTAATTGTGATGTATGTGAGCCAGAATGCCCAAACGAGGCGATCTACATGGGTGATGAGATTTATGAAATAAATCCTGAACTTTGTACTGAATGTGTGGGCCATTATGATGAGCCACAATGTGTTGAAGTTTGTCCTGTCGATTGTATTCCCAAGGATCCTGACCATGAAGAATCTGAAGATGAATTAATGTTGAAATATGAACATTTAATGGCTCAGTAAGATTTTAAAGGGCTTTACGAATATTTTCAGTGTCAAGTTGTATGCTTAGAAGCTGGAGCTGATACGACTTCTGAATGTGATTCAGGGCGGCTTTCCTCCCTTCGGGCGAGCCATGAAGCGGTCATCCACGTTGTTGCGGCTTTTGGGAAGGGAACAACCATTCCCTGCAACCCGCGCCTAGTGGCTAACCGCTTCATGA
>JAUTBV010110017.1:2785-14447 GCA_032361325.1 Lepetodrilus fucensis
CCGCGCGAGAAAGGGAGAGAGAGAGATGGGTATAAAGAGAGAGAAGAGAGAGATAAGAGAGAGAGAAAGAAAAGAGAGATAGAAAGAAAAGAGAGAGAGAGAGAGAGAGAGAAAGAAAAGAGAGAGAGAGATCGTATTATTTGACTAGTAATTCCAGCATGCACCAAATTATCAAAATTGACCCTGGACAAATCAAACCTGAAGTTCAAAACCTCGGTATCGTTTTTCAAAGCTCTCATAACCACTATATAGTAAGACTATAGCACTCTCGGAAGTGCCCAATTGCCTTTCATAATAGATTGCTACGGAAGCGCTAACGGTCTCGCAGTAGATAAGAGAGCTTCAGGAAACCATACCCGGGACCATAAATAATCTCGTCGTACACATTTAGCCCCAGATTAAGCCTGTCATTTGTATGCAGTATTGTGCATTTCATGATGTTTATCTAAAAATAAAATTCAAATATCATATCCACATTATATGTGGGGCATGTAGGATATAATTGACAACTACATGTACACAGTAAATGCTTATACTTCACATACTAAAATGGCAAAGTATTTGGCATCTGGAAAGCTATGAGCTGAGCTACAGATGGACATGACAACTTATCATCGAGATCAACAAAACATTAGTATAAATTAACCTTATACTCACTACGGACAACCATAAATGCCATAATGTAGCACTGAGAGGGTTAAAAGGTTTAGTATGGTAAGGGTTAGCTTTTACAGTGAGTTTGTATAGTATTGACTTATGTTATGTAATGTTATTCCTGTCCGACAGTGTTCCTATATGTACATTATAGACATTTGCAATATCTTCTTCCTCTACAGAATAGACATTTGCAATATCTTCTTCCTCTACAGTATGGACATTTGTAATATATTCTTCCTCTACAGTATAGACATTTGCAATAGCTTATTCCTATAAAGTAGTCACATTTGCAATATCTTCTTCCCCTACAGTATGGACATTTGCAATATCTTGTTCCTCTAAAAGTATGGACATTTGTAATATCTTCTTCCTCTAAAGTATGGACATTTGCAATATCTTGTTCCTCTAAAGTATGGACATTTGCAATATCTTGTTCCTCTAAAAGTATGGACATTTGTAATATATTGTTCCTCTAAAGTATGGACATTTGCAATATCTTCTTCCTCTAAAGTATGGACATTTGCAATATCTTCTTCCTCTAAAGTATGGACATTTGCAATATCTTTTTCCTCTAAAAGTATGGACATTTGTAATATCTTGTTCCTCTAAAAGTATGGACATTTGCAATATCATGTTCCCCTAAAATAGTGACATTTGTAATATCTTCTTCCTCTAAAGTATGGACATTTGTAATATCTTGTTCCTCTAAAGTATGGACATTTGCAATATCTTGTTCCTCTAAAGTAGTGACATTTGTAATATCTAGTTCCTCTAAAAGTATGGACATTTGTAATATCTTATTCCTCTAAAGTAGTGACATTTGTAATATCTAGTTCCTCTAAAGTATGGACATTTGCAATATCTTGTTCACCTGGCTAGTCTTGTAACTAGGCTAGTATCACTAGTACTGTAACTAGGCTATGCAGACAAGCAAACATGTAATTGTACTAATTGATGATCAGTGGAATAATGATGCTAAATGAAATCATGATGATGATGATGATGATGATGATGATGATGATGATGATGATGATGATGATGATATAGATGATGTCGACAATTATGATGATGATGGTAACGAAAATTACAATGACAGTAACGACGATGACAATGACGATGGTAATAATTAAGATGATGATTATGACAATGATAATAACAATGAGAATGGTAACGATGATGATCCATGATTATTTTGATGACACGATAAGATCATAATAATGTTGATGTCGATGGTGATGTTAATGATGACAATAATGATGATGATGATGGGCTGAAAATATTTACACAAATGGACATTAAATACCATTCACAAATAACAGTTGTATATAGCTATACATATAAACATTCCGAAATTCAACAACATGAGAAACGACACTTTCCATTGTACATTTCAACAAGCAGTTGAATAAGATTAAGAGCCATCAAACTACATCTTGTACTTTGTCTCGTCTGGTAAAACTGCGCATTGGGACGTCGGATAAGAAAATTGAAATGAAAAAAAAAGGGTACACTAATACACCGAGGTTCTTGAGAAAGACGATGATAATAATGTGTGACATGGCTCCCATTCCTGTTTCACGTCCTTGCAGTGAGCGAGTGAGTGAATATGGAGTTTTAACGTCGCTGCAGGAATCTTTCACCCATTTGCGACGAACGTCCTTGCAGCACTCGGGGTAGATATCCAAAGTCTAGTACAAGTCAGCTCTGACGCACACACACACACACTCTAGCCAAGCAGATCCAGTATCTGGGGAATCACAGGCTTCAATGGTACAGCTGCAGGTCCAGTTTGACGATTACCTCCCCTGAATCTACTTCGTACAGAGGGAGCTTCTTGGTGATGGGTCCCTTCCTGTGTTCACTCTCCTGCAGCACCTCCTTCACACAGATCTCAGTCCTCCCCAGGAAGTCTCAATATTGAAAAGAGAATTAATAATAATAATAATAGTCATAATAATAGTCATAATAATAATAATAGCAATAATAATAATAATAATAACAATAATAATAATAATAATTAATAATAATAATAATAATAATAATAATAATAATAATAATAATAATAGACAAATAGTAATAACAATAAAGAAGAAGAATAGTTTTGTATTTTTATTTTTAAATTGGGGTTTAGAGTAATTTTCTAGAATCTTTCACTAATATCACGACTTGTCAGTTTAGGAAGAAACTTGCAACATATGTAGCGCTGAATGTTGCAGTAAACCTGCAAGCACCTGCTAGTACTGACAAGACCAAGGATGATAACTGCATTGCCATTCTACAGTCAGTGCATCCTATCAGTACCATGTCAGAAAGTGCATCCTATCAGTACCACGTCAGAAAGGTAACTTTTGCCAATATTTAAGCTGGGTCCTCGAGGTGGGATTTGAACCTGAAACCTTTGACTCTGAAGTCCAACGTTCTACCACTGCGCTACATCCCGCCCCTGAGCTCTATTTCGATTCAGTTATTGTTTTTTGGGGTGTCCCGCTCTGACATAAAACAATAATTCACTGACTCACCATTGGGTGAGAAGATGTCCCGGTCGAACACGGTGAGACATAGGACATCCTGCTCTACATCCTTGATTGTGAACTGCATGGAGTGATTCCATTTGGGGTTCAAGGTCGCCTGCATGACCTTTGTGCGGTGTTCCTGTGACCCCATGCTGACCTCACAATAGGGGTCGCTCTTACCTAGAGGTAAAAGGTTAAGGTTATATCGAAAATAGTTTGTGTAGAGTAATAAATCTGTCTATAATATTTACAACATTGATCAATATTTAACTTCATTGTACAATCATTGAAAAACATTATCAGTATTTAAGAAAATAATGGAAAATAAGAGACGTTAAATAAATTATCAGGTCAACTATATTGAATTAATTAACATTACATTCACAAACTAAAATTACAATTATAATATAAAAGAATAATATGGTGGAAATATTATTAAAATGATGGCAAAGTACACTCATTTCATCAATATTATTGTGACAAGAAAGCGCAAGCTATTCAACACTATCTGAATGCTCTATACATCACCTTCATTCTAAGAGCATGCTCTCTAAACAAGCAGGATCCTGTTCCATATAGTGATTGTAATGCTACGAAAATGATAACTCTATGTTAACATATATGAGTTACGACTTATAGCATTACAATCGTTCCATGAAACCGGACCCAGATCTAAACTACTAGTATTCTTTTTGTCTAAACAACATCTAAACCACCATAGTCATTCTCCCAAGTAGGCATAACAATAAAAATAATATCATAACAAAAGAATTGTCACTGTTGGTAATTATAAAATTACAGGTCATATTTGGATAATACTAGCGTTGTCATGATAGTACCGATATGTTCAAATAAGTTATTAATTAAAATCATGATATCTTATGAATTTAGATCTATCTAGATTATTTATCTAATCTATTTTTGTAATACTAGAAAAATATGTTTAAAGTAGAATAATATTACTGTACCAATAATTTAATTGTACTCAATAAACCAATATCTAAACTTTGTCATGAAAAAAATATTACTAATTTAAAAACACATACTGCTGCCTGTAAGAATTTACTGTTGTCCCCAAGCAAATCACCAACAAAGCATGGCATGAAGTTTAAAGAGACACGTGCAATAAATATTTCAGCATACCGTTATTGTCACTGGCTTTGAGATTAATGGCTTCCTGTATGACGACGAGTAATCGGCCTACCCCGGGAGTTCTTCGCACTGACAGACAGACAGACAGACAGACATACAGACAGTGTCATGCGAGTGGCAAACGGAGGGAGAACACGGGTTCGCTGTGTCGAGGTGCACGCTCAGAACTGCCGCGACATTCGGATGCAAACCTACACCACAGCCACGACATGCAAGCATTCAATAACATGATGCGTAAAATGTGTATATTCCTCAGGGAGTCGAGATGGCTGTTCAGAGGGTGAAACAATGAAAGTGCCTCAATATGTAAAATTTGAGCTTGGGTATGAAATTGTACTCAAAACATTTCGTAATCGCAGGTATCCGATTAATTTAGTGTAAAGATTTCAGCAGACTTTCCTAATATTTTCCTAAAATTCCATTTTGGGCAATAAAGTGTTATCCTATCTTAGTTCATCAACTTCATCTGCTGTGTTTTTTAACTAAAGCTTGTTTCTAATTGCCTTGTATATGGTGGAGGTGCAGGGAATGAAGCAGCAGAGTCCATCATGATACATTATGCATGGCATGGTTTTATTCACTCGCTAAAGCTATTAAGATATTGACAATGCTGCTATGATTTGAACATCTGAGCAGCCATGGCCACTAACTAGTAACTAGTAACTAGTAACGAACATGGCGATATACTCCTTAAATCATCTCAAAATTAGGAAACAGTAAGTCAACAGTTACAGAAAAGAATGATTTTTTTTAAAGTCTTTAATTAAAGTTTTCATTGTTTTCAAAGGGAGGTAATCTCAAAATTGACTTTGGTAGAATACTCTCGTTTCTGATTATCATCGAAGTACATGAAGTACTAAAAAGTATGTTGTGATCTGTTGAGATAACTTCCAAACAATGAGCTAAATTAAGGAGCATCTCACATAACATATTATTTTGGTAATTAAAGAAACAATTTCCAAATTTGGCAGACAAATAACAAACTGCCGTCAAGCATTTGCCAAGATTTATCAGTTTAATCAGCGAGATTGGAAGAGGACTGAGTTATTGTTTTCCGTCGCAGTGAGAAGTTTCCACCTTTGTGTGCGACGAGAGATCGGAAGAATGTACTTAGAAATCTTGTATAATACAGAATTAGAAGATGGCATTGTTTCTTTAAATGACTACTTTTTCTCAACAACAAAAATACCGGTAACATCGGGGCTGCTCCTATCTAGCTGTTCTGTCTGTACTTTCTGTCCGACACATGCGTGGTTACCAAGGATCAACACTGCACAGTGTAACCTTGCATGCGTCGGACAGAAAGTACAGACAGAATAGCTAGAAAGGAACAGGCCAATCATCTCTGTTCCTCAAACTGTTGGAATTTGGAATAGGCATTCAATATTTATGCTCTCATTGCTTTATTCAAATATGATTACTGAAGTCAATAAACGGCTATGATTACTGAAGTCAATAAACAGAGATGTATCGAATAAAAAATACCTCCCACAACAATGGTGGAGAGTAAAATACATAGTATTTAAAAACATCCAATTAATTAAACATATTTGGAATACAATGATGATAATGATCAAATCATTTTAAAATAATTAAAAACAATTTTTTTTAAAAGAAGAAATTAACCATTTCTTAAAATGTAGGCTTCAATTGAATATAAATTATTTTCAGCAAATTAGTTCAGCATTACAGTGTAAACTTAAAACATCTTTAAAATTCCATTAAAGTTCCTATGTTTCAATTCAATTTCTATTAAACTTCAATTCAATTTCCATTAAAATTCCACTAAAATTCCATTAAAAATTCCATAAAAATTCCAATTCAATTTCACAGTACATCCATGGATTAAAATCTAAAATGATCACAAATTTCCAAATACGTTCAATTCATTGTATGTTTTTTCTTCTTTTCTTCTGGAACTGCTAAAGGCAATAATAACTGAAACTGAAAAAAAAATCCAGGTTATATGAAAAATAAAAAAACTTCAGCTGAACAAAATCTCAAATCATGCAGCATGGCTATACATCAGCATGGCAGTGACAAGAGGAAGTAGAAGAGGAAGAGGAGGAGGAGGAGGAGGATGCATGGGGAGAAGTGGAGGTTATCACAGTCATGTCGTAGTGACGCCCGCATCACCAGCCAAGTCTTACCACTGTCGGTGGAAGATTTCAGACCCACCCCCTCCTGTAGAATCACCAGTAAACGCCCGACAGGCTGAGACCGGAGCTGAGCTACTATGTCCAAAGAACTGTATTAGTACATGTCACGTGTCATGACAAATGCAAATGCAAATGAAAATTAAAATTAAAATATTTTAAAAATAAAATAAATCAACATATTAAAAGTAATAATCTATTCTGGGTATCGTTTCTCGAAGCTCTCATATCCACTGAGACCATCGCGCTCTTGTAAGTGCACGATTCCCACGTATTAAAGATGGCTACCAGAGTCCTTATGGTCTTGTAGATACGAGAGCTTTGAGAAACGATACCCAGGAGTATTAGTACATGTCACATTGTCACGATGAATGTAAACGTAAATCCAAATTCCAAAAATAATCAATATTCCAAATGTAACCAACATTGTAATACATTTTTATGATTTGTAAAAATCAACATTATTTAGAGTAAATTTTCTCTTACGAAGGAATAGGGTTTTAAATATGACCAAGGGCGTCATAGAAATGTGTGCGGTTGGGGAAATGTGGAGAGGGTGCCATTCTTTTACACCACTCCAACCCACCCCACCACCCCAAAAATGGCTACCCAAGAAGAGCTACTGTTGTTTCCAAAAATTACTAAATATAAATTTGCCTATACATTGATAATACCCCAAACAATACAGTAAGTCTTCTCAATAGGAATTAAATGTATAGATTCATTTCAATGTTAGTTTTACAGGGTTAGAATTTCCCACTTGCCTGGCGGCCCGATCCATTTCTCTTAATGTTAAAGGTATCCTACGGGCAAGTAGAAATTTCATGTTTTGTTATTTATATCATTATTCGGACGAGTACGATTTAAAGTTAAGTCGTACTGGTTTTACACTCACTAGAATACTGTCGATCCTTCTTCTTCTTCTCTGTATCCAAATATTGTCTGGATGCCGTTTCTATTTCCCGTATCCAAAAATCTCTGTCAAATAAAAGATAAATAAATTAAAATTATTGAATTATTACAGTATCTCTGACTAGCGAGTGATTAAGGCATCTTTACATTTCTGTGGGCATTTTTAACCAATTTGCGGCAATATCATCGATTATGAAATTCAGCATCAATGTTGCATCACATATGGTAAAGTTGTCTCCCTTATTATGTATTAGAAATTATTTGCATGTTTGCGTTTGTTTAGGCCTCGAGTCGCAGCGCTAGTGTCAAGTTTTCAAATAAAACACCAAGAACACAACATGTGAGTCTATAAAGTAGGTCAAGAACACACTCTCCAAATTACCAAGAGTGGGTTGATCACATGATGGTTGCCACGGTGAATACAGTTTCATAAGTTGTTACATTTTTAGCTATTATAAGCTGCAACATCGTTGACAGTATTGAAAGTACCTGTTTTTATCGAGAAAATATGTACCTTGATGAGAATAAAGTTTCAATTATGGTATGTCAGCCAAACTGTAACCCTAAACTAAACCTAAGATAGTAAACACTTGTGCTCTGTTCTTGTCGTTTGTTTACAACCTGAGTTACATCAACTGTGCATGCGTTGACCCCACGCTAGTGTCTCCAAATCAAACGCCCCTCAAGTGACTTGTTCAATCACACGTGGAAGTCCTCAAAATTCTGTTCCGATTTTTCACTTCCATATCCAAATGTTTATTGGAACACGATATAGAACAAATGGATTATTTCATATATTTGTCCCCGTGAGCAGCTAGTATTTTGGCCGATGATTTGGCGTCATAAAACAGCTTGTTAATTTCTTCAATCTCGTCCTTGGAAATATTGTCCTTTCCGTTGATTCTGGCCAGAATATTGCTCGGAGTAAGAAGTTGAACTGCATATCTGGAAATAAATAAAAAATACAATTTATTCTACTATATCAGTTATTGTTAATAGAAGTACAGTATACAAATATTAATAGATAAAATTAGCTTATGATGTATACATTATTTCAGATTATCTACTATCCACTTGCCTTGATCTACTATCAAATGTGCATGCATACACACAAACACACACTGTGAAAAATGAAAAGTGAATAATCAATTGTATTAAAAACAAACATTATATTAAAATTTCCATCCAATATCATTTGTACAGCCCGTTTCATACTTTCAAACAAATATGAGCTGCAAGTAGACACAAGATCCAGTGACATAAACTGGTCAAAAATCTAAATGCGCAAAAATCCACTGTCACGTGACAAACAAATGTCACGATCATGACATATTTCACCTGTCACCGGAAATAACATTAGACTAGACTTGCACTCGCTAGTGATACAATTAAACATTCTAAAAAAAACTATGGGGTCATTCCTTTCGCCAGTGCAATGTGTACTCAGTCATCTGTTCTATTTGTACCAAGTGAAATGAACGTCTCATTTTTTTTTCTCTCAAGGCAAGATTGTGGCAAAGAGTGTCTTTAGTCACTGTACTATCCATTTGCTGTCTCACCAGCTAGAGCAGAATGCACAGGTTTCCGGATAGTGTGGAGTTTTGTTCCTTTGAGAGCACTTGGAACACTGTACTGCGCTGAAAGGAATGTTCCCCCTAGGAGTGCAAGTGATTCTGCAAATAAACATACCTGAGGGTGGAAGTCGTTCCAATACTTCCGAGAACCTGTAGTGAATCATCATCGATCTGGATGTTTTCTATTTGGGATCGTATCTTCAATATCTGATAATAACAAATAATGTAAAACTTATATGAAACAACCATTAATTTCTACAATTTACTTACATATTATTTACAGTTTCCAATGTCTTCCATGACAACTGATAATAATGAGTGAAAGCATTATTTAGTATTTCCAGGGTGTTGGAAGAGCAACTTTCAAGATTATTATTTCACTTGTACAGGGAATTGTTTTTTTCAGCATAAACAGCCGTGATCAAGCCAAATGAGTTGTCTTTCCTTGTGTCTAAGTGGTATACAACAGCAACCTACATGGCAACTGATTCTAGATGACGTCATCAACAAGTAGGTAGAGCTATACTTGTTAGGACAGATCATCAGAGGCCTGGGCCTGGTTGTATGAAATGCTAATGTTTCGTTAACGTGTCATTAAACCTTCATTAACTATTGTGACACTACGCTAGCATTGAAAGTCAATGCAGGAATAATGGCTAATCACGTCATTAGTTAATGGCAGTTTCATACAACCAGGCCCTGTTCAGGAGGGCGCGAACCCGCGAGTACACACATGAAATTGCGTTGGAAACATTCATCCTTCATATGTGACGTACAACAACTTGCGTAAACTCGTCATTCTGAACAGGCCTTTGATTTCACTATCAATGCTTGCGACAGTGCATCGATCTCTGTGTGTAGGAAACGGGGGGGGGGGGGGGGGGGGCTAAGGAGTATATTGCAGAGTTACGGTCCTCACACACAAGAGCAGTGTATAAAACTCCAGCAATTTCACTGCCAGACATGAGGACTGGTAAGTCCGAGAAGTTACCCGCCCTTATACATGTTGGCCAGTGATCGATGATATACGTCTTGGAAAAACAAACAAAAAGTAACACGACATGCAGGCGTGCAAGGATAAATCGTTACCAGTCCTCGCGGGCGTCCGGACAGGCTCTATTTCGAACACTGACAAGAGGCGAGCGAAATATTTCCGCGGCGACAATAAAAAGATTATATCAATATCTGTTGTTCCGAATTTCACTTTTGGTGTGCAAGCATATGGATAAATGATAAGGTTCTAACTGAGAATGTAAATCGCTGTGTTTGTTGCCGCGAAGATTTGCCTCCGTTCTGCAAGAACCTTTAGATCACACAGTCTAGGCAAGATGTGGGATGAAGGCTACTAGTTAAAAGATAACAAAGAATACTACTGTTTACTTACAGCGACCATCTCGTCGACTGAGTATGGCAAAGTCCTGATGATCATTACCCTGTCCAGCAGATCGAGTGGCATACCGTGAGGAGCGACGATGTCCTCAGTACCTCTGTGAACAAACACACCAGCATGAACATTTATACGCCATTATCTTTAAGAACATATGAACAAATATCTACACCACTAGCCCTGGTAAAACAAAGCACCTCGACACCTTTTTGGCCTACCAAGGTCAAGATGAATAAAAAAAATAAAAAGCTATGGATTGAACCAACCAGAAAGGTACTACACGTACGTGAGAATTTATATTATGAGGCCTTTAATATGGTCTATATTTTTAGAATACATGTCATCGTGCTCCTCCCAGAAATGAGAGGGTTATCGTTACAGCGGGAATCTTTCAAACATACACCATGTACACAATATCTTCAGAAAGTGATTCCTGATAAACGGTATTGCCAATGGTCACAGACTTTTTTATTACAATTTCATGCTCATAGATCCCCATATAAAATTAGATTTCGCACACAAAATCATATTAATTTTCTTTGGTAATCTTGGTGACAGATTGCCAATGGAGCCAGACTGCCAATGATAAAGGGAAAAAATATCACTCACTTGATGGTGCACTTCCCCCTGTTGGTGGCGAAGATAACGATGGGTGCGATGGTAGACTCCAGCGCACGGTGCAGGTATGTGAAGCACTCGATGTCCAGCATGTGAACCTCGTCAATGAACAGAACGCCCGGCACCAGCTCCGCGATGCCCTGATCGATGTACTTGTTTACAACCTTGTTGATTTCCTTGCGTAGCTTGTCTGGAATAAAAATAATAAAAAATCGAGTTACGCTTTAGTCGGGATAATAGTGAAAGAATCTAGAGACTGACTCCAAACCCCAAATAAAATAAAAACATATATATTTTAAATTAGAGCCAATTAATTTGTTTATTATTATTGGGGTTTAGAGCCAATTTCAACACTCTTTCAGTTATAATATCATGTCTTGTAAGTTTATGGCAGGAGGCAAGAATAAACTCACGATACAACATCAGTAGCGCTGAATTTTGCAGTTTAACGTCGCTGTGGGAATATTTCACCAATTTGCCGTTAGAATAATACATACAACAAGAAGTGAACAACATTGATGTCACAGGCGGATGAATACGCAACAGCTGATTAAGGTCACCCTCTTGTAGAAGCTGTTTGTTAGCAATTTTTAATGGTTTACTGATTATATGGAATATGATTATATGGAATAATTAGAATAACCCACTCGATACGAGTGATTACGGAAAATATGTCCCTCGTGAAATTAATGT
>JAUTBV010110039.1:0-14445 GCA_032361325.1 Lepetodrilus fucensis
CAGTAAGTTCCGCTGTCTTGACCTAAGCACAGGCACTTGAATCAGGCCATTATTTTATTAAATATATATGTATATTTTTTAAATATTTTTTGTTCTTATTGTAGTTCTATTTAAAATATATTCTATGAAAAAAAACAATTAAAAAAAATATATATAAAAAAATATATATAAATCGTCATCGACGATATAAATAAGATGACGATTTATATATATATTTTTTTTTTTATTTTATTTTTTTTTTTTTTTTTTATAGAATATATTTTAAATAAAACTACAATAAGAAAAAAAAAATAGAAAAAAATATACATATATATTTAATAAAATATGGCCTGATTCAAGTGCCTGTGTGATCTGTCTGACTGTAATGTCACCCGATACACACGTTATAACGCCACTATAGCCAGGGATTACGTTCGCTGCGTGTATGGGGTGGTAATGTTCGTGTTGGATTGATTTCATTGGAACAATCGAAAGGCGCACAGGTGTATTATAATCTGACAAAGTCGGCACGACTTGCATGTACATACCGGGTATATATATCAATGTTGCGATGATAGTATTTCTCCCGTATATGCACTTGTTCCCAGCGTGTTCACAGTACTAAACAATTCAAATATTTAAACATTACACATAATATACACGTATTCCCATTCATATAACCATTTATCTTTCGGTAATTATTATTACCGCATGGAAAACTGATGATATACATGCAATGCCAATTATTCGATATACGCGTTACTTTGATAATAAAAAAGGCACTTATAAAGCGGACCATTATAGCTATAAACCAAAACAATATTTTACAATCCCAATATTATTATTTTAATTTAATTATTTATAAAAAAAGAAGAATTTATTAAAACTAAATAATGTAATGACCCGCTTCAAGTGACTGTGCTTTGATTAGTTTAAACATGTGAGATATCGAATAAACAAAGCTGTTTGCTGCTTGCATGTTCTTAATGTTGGTGTAGTCATCCCGTATGTAGATAGGATACGGTATACATGATACCTGCTGGATTAGACACAGGTACTGCTCTTTAGGACATCTCCATTGCCTCCAGCATGGATAGGGTTAAGTAGGTATATTATGCGGAATGGGGATGAGACAGTAAGCACCCAGCAGTATGAAGCTGTCAAAATGAACTACTAATGGAATTTTGTATATATAGCCCCAAGAACAACATCGCTTTTATTGTAAAAGCAAAAGCAATCTTAAATTTCCACCAGTTCTCGGGATACCTGAACAAGCAAATGCATACTACTATATATGTATCATTTATCGAGAATGCTTTATTATGATTCACTTTCTTTTGAATAAACATTATTAACCCTCTCCATGCTGAAGGCATCCGGGGATGCAATGAAGAACAGTCTGTGCCTAATTCATCAGGGAGAGGGTTAAATCATTTGGCAGTTTAAGTCTGGCATGCAGGTACCAGTACTCCAAAACTATTTAACGCAGGTCAATCACATTTGGGACAGCATTAGGAAATACTTGTACCCAACCAGATCCAAAGTTGCAACCTCGTAGATAGCAGAATAAAAATGATGTCCATTTAACCTATTACTATTTTTCACACATTTGCTAAATACAGTATGCGGAGGGGTGCCGTACTGTCATGTAAGATGTTTTGA
Organism: Lepetodrilus fucensis; assembly: GCA_032361325.1. Lineage (NCBI taxonomy): Eukaryota > Metazoa > Mollusca > Gastropoda > Lepetellida > Lepetodrilidae > Lepetodrilus > Lepetodrilus fucensis. The sequence goes on from JAUTBV010110039.1 coordinate 1,642, forward strand.
AAGTTGGCTTCGTACATGTATACTTGAATACAGATATACATGTGCGTTTGTGTGCACTTTGTAATTGAACATAACTAGTAATATAACGCAAATATTATTAATGAGGCATTATGCATCTACATAAAAAAAGGCTGCGCGACATAACTGTTGATAATTATATGTTTCACCTGTTAGTATATGCAAATAGGAAAATTCATGATATTGTCATTGGTGTTCGAATCGCTGTTATGTGACAGAACGATACTCCTCCGCACATTTAGCAAAAGTGTGAAGTGAAATTAGTAATAGGTTAAATAGACAAAAAAATTTTTGCGATCTACGAAGTTATACTTTTGGAACTAGTTGGGTACAAGTATTTCCTAATGCTGTGCCAAATTTGATTGACCTGCGTTACATAGTTTTTGAGTACTGGTACCAATCAGGGGTTTGTAAGATTACCTGCCAGACTACACATATCTAAAGATAATAAAGGTTTCAGCTGTTGAATACTAGTATGTTATTTGTCTACCAACAAATGGAAGCTAATTGTTAATTATACAGCAGGGCTCTCGTATACGAAACCGTACAACTCTACTTAGGTAACCATAACTTCAACCGTAGCCTATTTAAGCAACGATCAATAATAATGGCAATAATATTGTCAATACTGGATAATTGACAATATTATTGACTGTTAGTGGGTGATATTGAAGCACATATTTGACTTGCGCAATGCTGTTGGTCATCAACAAAGATTTCGTCAATAATAATGTATCAATAGTATTGTCATTCATATTGATCGTGTATGGGCCGCTTTATTCGCATTTGTTGTTAGCGTAGTCCTACATGCAGCTGTAATTTTCCACCAATGACGAAGGAATATATTTGTAAACCAGGGTATCCTTTTATAATCTCTCTTACCAGATAAGAGACCATAGCGCTCTCTTTACGGTATATTATCTATTGGCAAAGAGAGCGCTATTATAGTATCTTAGTGGAAACGAGAGCTTCGTGAAAGGCTACCCATGCCCCGAGAATACGAAATATTTGGACTATAATTTAATACTCGTTCAAATTTTACATGGGGATTTGAAAACGATACTTTGAGTTGAGCATGGAATCGTATTTAAAAAAAGCTTTCGTAGGCTAATCTCGGGACCAGGTACTGCGGAAAGGCATTTTGTAAAATTTACAAATGTGTTCGTTTCAATTTAACTTCGAATTAGCTCAATCTGTCTATCGCTTATTTCCTTACATGAGCGCATGCAATGACATGCCAGTCGAATATCGCGCACACTCCTCATACCTCTCAGCCTGAAGTTATTAATTCTTCTTGCTTGATTACTGACGGAAGTGACGTCAGAAACTATTAAATGGTCGTTGGCTAGTTTCTTGCAGGTATAGTTTCAGTTTAGGTTTTTTCTTTTGTAACTGAAACAAAATATGAAACTCCATAGTGTGTGGGAAATGCTTAATTTGACAAATGATTGAGTAAAGTTGGTTAATCAGTCACGTTCCTAGATCCCGGGTGCAAATAGGTTATCCCTAACCATGATCTTGTCTACAGTGGCAAGTGCGTGGAAATGAGAAGGTCAAGATCTCAGATTTCAGCACGTAGATAGCGATGAAATTCGAAACCAATAGCAACATAAAGATAATAACAATTTGTCAAAACAACATTTGTTCTGTTCAGTGTTGCGGAATATTGCGGTAAACTAAGAAGTATTCATCGTATATTTATTGTGGTCCAAGACCATATCGTTATTAATATCCCCCCTCTTCCGGTCTCGTTGTCATGGTTTCTTTTGTTCTAAGTGTACGTGTATATCCGGATATCAGAAATGAACATATACTTTTTCAAAAGCATTAATTCGTTCATTTTGGAGAAAGTGTACCAATATCAGAAATACAAGTACACTTTCCCTTCATCGAGTTGTGCCCGAACCTGGGATCGAACCAGTCTGGTGATCAAAACAATATCTTGATTTCCACAGCCGCTACCTCGGGATCAAATAGCTGACTGAAGATAAGACCATTCGTGTATCTAGTTATGACTGATCCAAGACAGTCACGTGACAGTCACAGTTTTGGTCGTGATGCCTCCTCGGCTCCCGCCTCGGAGGCCCCACTACCAAAACTGTAGGGATATTGACCGATACACCTCAGAAAGTGTGGTTGTAACTCTTACTTACATACAGTACTACTTTTTATCAGCGACTGTTTGATAGCAGAGGTACAAGTAGATCGTACTTGACCGGAAGTAAACTAGTCCGTACTGAATGTTTGGAACATTATAATTGGGCAGGACACCCCAACATCCTGCTAATGTAAGGTGGACTGTATCTGCCAACTATTTCAATCAATGTTTTATTAACAGTGCGTTCATGCGGTCTAGACTCTGTTGTTGCCGGTGTCATCGGTGCTGTCATTGGCATTGTTGTTGGTGTTGTTGTAACTTCAATAATCCCTGTTCTGGTATCATACATAAGGGCAAAGAAGCGGTCAGTAAATGCATTCTTAAACGATTGTCAAGGTTCACCATTTATATTTTAAAATAATGTGAACATTTGTATTGCTTTAAATCCACGCTCATAACGCTACATTAGTTTGGTAGTTGGTATTTAGTTATATTGAGTGCCTACTGCCTAGTGCCTACTAAAGTTGTTGATTGGAAATCGAATATAGAAATAAATGAGTGAATATGTTTCTTAATCAATTGTGTTTCAGATTGCTTTCAAGGAACGAGTTAGAGAATAATACGACCAATAAGAAGCCCCCTATCCAGATGGACGCCATTGATCTTGCCCCAGTAAGCATTCGGCGCTTTCCTGTAAGAAATAATGTAAATATATAAAGTAGCCTTAACTCAAACCTTAAATGGTTTCGTCTATGGCTAAGACTATAGTTATAGTTACCTTAGAGTTAAACTGTTTCATATTCAGGAGAGCTCAATATGTCTGACCAGAACCTATCAACCAACACGAAATCTGGGGCCATCAGAACAACTGGTATTTGATATACTACGATGGAAACTTAAATGTTTTGAAGTCAAGACTACCTGTCTTGGCTACATCCAAATGGAATGAACTGCCTTTAAATCTTAGCTCGGCCACATGATAACATCAAGCCTTACGAGTATCTTCTATGGTCTTAACAAGATTTATCTGGCTCTGCTGTCAGTTGTATTATCCATTCTGCGAGAAATCACCGTTGCCACAGTTTCCAACTAGAAAGGACAAGTGGAACATGCAGAGGACATTAAACAGTCCTTCCAAGCTGAATTGTCATTCTCACTACCGGTAATGAGATACATTTAATGCCGCCAAAGAAGTACAGAGAAAACAGATATATACCGGTACATGGTTTATGACACAAACTTCACTCCACTCATAAATGTTTTAGAGCTATCAAATCCTTCAATATCGGAGGCAAACAAAGAGTCTGAATAGCATCTAGTCTATGTCGACCCATTGTTGCTCGTATCCGTAAATAACACGTTTCACGAAGACTACGAGGACTGTAAACGAGACGTGTCACGTGACGTACAATGTCCTCCTCTCCGGGTGTCCTTAAGACACAGTTCGAAAGCGACCCGTCGTAGATGATTACCTCCCTTGCTGATAGATACCCGGCTCCCACTAACAACCGGGCAGCTCCGGGATCCAGGTGTTCTATTGATGTGGACAACGGTCTGTCCTGGCTTCCGCCTGCAGGTTCCATGCAAGCGCACCGTTCTACGACCAAATAGCGAAGGATCTCGTAGTTTCCGGTACCGATGAACGTCGCGTGCTTTAAAGGTGTATGACCGTAGACGTCGGGATGATCAGGATCCGCTCCAGAACAACACAGGATCTTCACGAGATCTAGCCGTTTCATTCCTATACTGGTAATCAGGGGCGTGGATTTGGATTCCGGGTTGCCATTGACGTTTGCCCCTGAGGCCAGAAGTAGGCAGACGGGAACGACGTGTCCATTGGCCACAGCGGACTGTAAAGGCGTGGCCTTGTCCTGATCGACTGCTTCTACAGCACCTCCACTGGAGATGAGAATCTGGCAGAGTTTCGTGAAGTTGGAAGTAGCAGCAATATGCAGTGCAGAAGGTTCTTCCAGGGGTTGGCAGCAGTTAACTTGTGCACCAGCCGCTATCAACATCATCACGATTTCAACGTTACCTGTCCGTGTTGCTAACGTCAGAGGAGAAACGGAACATCCGTCTGGAAAGACCTTGACCTTGCAGTCATGAAGCAGAAACCTGACGACCTTGACCGCGCCGTGTCTGCAGGCAGTCTGTAGTGGATTCAGCTGACACATTAAATCACATTCTTCGGGATCGAATCCGTGGGAAATAAGAACTTTTACAATGTCCACCAAGTCATACTTTGACGCAACACATACAGGGCTGTGCAGTTCCAGAGTGCATGTAGGGTCCGATTGTAAACATTTTAAATCATTTAAATGTATGCGTTCAGTATGCAAGTACATTTCCACTGCATCTAAATTTACTTTCTTTATGATTTCATTTAGTTTGAAGAATTTATTAGCTTTGTTTTCCATTTCCATTTCGCGAGGTCTGATTCATTCTTCACCGAGAAACTAAATTAATATTCCTGAGACAATATATAAATAATCCTAATGGCAGTTGAGCATATCATTTATTCCATACAAACGTTGCCTATGTCATAGCATGCGACCATAGTCCTGTTAACAGCAACTGAAATATATTACATCTATTATTTCGTGAGTTTACCATGATTGAATCTTGTTGTACAACTCTTGGAATCATACATGATGTAAATTATTGTTACATATTTCCATCAGAAATTAGCCGGGTATGGCGATACCCATCTAGAGCTGTGGTATACATGGCGTGGCGGGTATGCTCCTGTGTATATATATATACAAGCATATTCACGATTAGCTGTGATACTATATAGTTGTCTCCATTGTTAATAGACATAATGACGTTCTGGACACTCTGTAGGCTCTGGCACGATGACGCTCTTATCGTAATGGTTTCCAACTCCGATGCACATCAAGTTATCCTGATATTAGACACATTTCTCGTTGAACAGTATACAAAGTAGCTGTAATTGGTCCGCCATTTGTAAACTATACGCTCCGGTAGTTCAGGGGACGTAATCTTTGGAATACGTCTCCATGTATCGATCGGATCAAAGGTGAACTGCCTTTGTTAAAGTTAATACTTTGCCGGTGCATACTTGCCCATAGTCACTGCATATATACTTGTATTACTCAGTAGTCCTTGTCGCCGTATATACATAGTACATTTTGAACACCCTAGGCTACAACCTTATATAAGTCTATTGTGAAAGCAACATGTAATGTAGTAACAATACCCGTTCACACAGCTTGTAAGCTTCAACATATAGTATGCATAAGGCATAAAAATGTACTTTCTTTATGATTTCATTAGGTTGCATAACCTGTTGATACAAGCCATATACCGTTGTATAGCACTTTACACATTCATACCAATTTATATACCTGTATACTGTATATATTAATACCAATTTATATAATGGTCGAAGCAAATAATATGCATACTCAGTGGAATTAAATATATTCACTGCGACATGCTGAGTTGTTCCATTATGCACGTCTTTTAGGCACATACATATGCTTGCAGCAGTGAGGAGCTTAATACAAATTAAATTAGTTGTGTATATAAAACATCTATTGGTAATTGGTAGTGCTGAATATTGCAGTATTTACAGACCAAGGATGATAACTGTATTGCCACTGTACAACCAGTGCATCCTATCATTATCCCGTCAGAAAGGTAACTTTCGCGAACATTGATGCCGGAGTAGCAGCCCCAAAACACTCCCTCTATACCTCTTAAAGTGGTAGTCTGGTCGTAATAGGGTTGTACCAGGAATTGTTTTACCAAGACATATTTTGGTATCAAAAGAAGCGCGATTTTATGTTCTACAAGATGTGAAAACTCCACTGTGATCCTCGTTGGGGAACATTTTTTAAAAGACTAATCCAACATGGTAATTAGGCTTATGTCCGAGCTATTATATTTTATTATTATTATTACCCACCTTTACAATATATTTTATCAAAGGAAATATTGATAGTATCCACGTTATTAGTTGTATTCAGGGCACAAGAATTCTTCTTCATCAGGATCCTACGTGACTCACAAGATCAAGGATATCCCGACTGGGTCGGTCTTTTCTGAGAACAACATATCGCCGGCATCACCGGAAGTTACCTCAGACTCATTTGTTCATCTTTCATATCAACATCCTCCTGACGGAATATATCAAATTCCTCCCTAAATGATATTTCCTGATCAAACAGGCCACGTTGTTAACTATTCTATACACATCAACTTTGTAATACACATGTATATTTATCCGTATGACTATTGAGTGTATGCCACTATATACCCTAACTCTTGTAAAGTGCATACGAATAGCTTTTGATGTCATGTACCTGTACAATGAGCAAAACAAAACAAAATTAAAACATAAAAAAAGCATCTTCCGATTCTATTAACGTAGTTTTACAATCAACGAGACACAGAGTATCTAAATAAATACAACGTTTAAATATAGACCCATTCGACACAATTTAGTTCTCATACACCATTCAGAAAAGTAACTAGAAAGCAATATTCAGCAGAAATATTTAGTAGTTCAACTGTTGCAGTTTAATTGGGGGAAGAATCACAATTTTGAAATGAAAATAATCTTGTAAATTGATTCCAAATAATGAAAACGTACTGGTTTTCGAAAATGTATCCGTTATAAATTGTTCTACATACTAGTACTCGTCTTGATAGTGAGGACGGCCCGTCTGGCAGTAAAAGCATGTTCGCCGTTGAGACCAGACTTCCTACCATCAGAAAAGTAAGCGGATTTAGTAAGTTGGACGTCATATAAGTCGCTACATGTGTAGGAGCTTTTAAACTTCCTGTTGGAATACGCTGAACAACACCTACTGCGATCAAAACAACAACATATGTATAATTAGTACTATTATGTATGTGGGTGGGGGGGATATAAATGTTAATATATGTATTAATATTGCATGCAAAGAGGATCTTAACACAGCTCTTTGTAAATCAAGTCCCCAAACAAGAATCATTCCATAAGTTGTGGCAACGGTCATACAGGAAGTGGAATTTTACCTATCATACAGTTCAATAAACTTCAGAGCCAAAGGTTCCAGGTTCAAATCCAGGCCCTGATTCCCGGCACTGACTGACTGTAAGCATGATTTCTGCCACGAAGTACGGAAATTCGAAACATTATCTGTACATACCAGTTCAATGAATATATTACATGCCATGTATATAGTAAGATCCTAGGCTCTACCATCCACGAAAACCCAAGCCATTATGACTACACTAACCTCCGGTTATGTAGTCATAATGACTTGGGTTTTCGAGGATGAGGCTCTACTACCTAACACTGCTGAGTCTGACAATGTCTTCAAACTGCTCACAGATGATCTGCTGCTTATGTTCTTTCTTCAGGAAGTCCTTTACAAGTGAACAAAAGCTTTACTAATGTAATCCGTAAATCTGTTGAGAGGTATCGATGGATAATAATTACTAAATATTTCCATCGATAATATTAATAATCACAATTATAATAATAATAATAATAATGGGCAGTTCATATATAGCACTAAATCCATGCTCGAAAGCATGCTCAAAGTACTGTACATTATTACCCCGGTCAATGGATTTGTGTGAACTCAACTCCCTTGGGAGTATACAACCCAAGCTGCCATTCAAAGCACTACAAGGTTATCATTCACATGTCCATCTCATCCTTCCGGGTACCCATTCTCTGCTGGGTGAACCACTGAACAGAGGCATGTGACACCACAGGTTTTTCAGCCTGTGATTCGACATATTCCATGTGGGGCAGGAACGAATCCTAGATATGATCAGGTCACCCATCAAAGCATCAGCCGTGCTCGAATGTGCTTCACTTTAACCTGAGCGGTCATCCATGCAATGTACTGGACCATGTGCCACCACATTATTGATAGTTAGCCTAAAAACAATTGTTTTATACATTTAACAGATAGAATATTTCATTTAATTGATTGTATAATATTATTATTTCTGTTATGGACAGTAATTTTCCATTTCACTATTTCATGATATAATTTACATGAGTGAAATTCATTTTAATTTATCAATCCATTTAGAAAGTGTGTGCTGAATATGCCATTAATGTATGCTGAGATATACTTTATGGCCACAATAACTTCTAGCATGTATATTGTGACACGAATACTACTAAGTTAATACTTAGTTAATACTCAATAAACAGATTTTTGGTTAGGTCAAATGAAATTTTGGTTAGGTCAAATGAAATACGAAAATGAAGTTTTTTAGTTTTTCATTCCATGAAGTATTTACAAAGATAATCTATGAAATAGGGGTGTCAATGCATTTCATGCCAAACTATAATAGTACTCAAGAGAGAATTTCCGTAATGTGGCGAATACATAAACAAATATCGCAAGACAAAACAGGTGTTATTTAATATTCTTCAATAATGAAAGAAATAATTAAATGTATACCTACAGTATTTTGTTACCATAAAAAAAATAAAACAATAAATAGTACATATTATACTTGTTACTATCTATGCCAACTTGGCCTTTGGGTTTTCAAACAAAAAATTATAAAACAGTATATATTTTATTCTTAAAATTCTTAAACAAAACAAGCTCAGATGTAGTTTTCGACATTGCAACACATTGCAGACCCGTCTACGACCCACAACTTCAAGAACCTCAGTCATACTATTTGTCCATAAATTTAATTGTGCATTAACCTTCAACAATCACAGATGACTTAGAGTAATAATGTCCTTCACAATGTGCGGCAAGTCAAGATTACTAAGCTTTGTAGACACCTGCTCGCCCAGGATGCATCTGATGCTAAAACAACACAGTTCCTGAAGTGTTCTTGGATTAGAAGCAACTTGTTGTGCATACGTTGAGCACATGTACCAACGTCTCTCTTCCTCCTCATCCTGTCCTTCATCATCCTGACAGTTGCAGTTCTCATGGTGCTGCTCCACAATATTGCTTAAGCTCCTACGGCAGTTCATGTCAGGATCGTGCCCGGCGCCAAGCAAAAGTCTTACAGCTTTTTCACTCTTATTGCACAGAGCGAATTTGAACGGTGTGGAGTGCGAGTGGAACGTCCTCACCTCCATGTCTATGTTAAGATCTACCACCAGATACCTGGCGATATCGTACCGTGCGTCAGTGACGGCTATGTGCAGAGGGGTGTTTCCGCTCTTGTTCGGAAGTTCCGGATCAGCTCCGTGAGAACAGAGAAATGTCACCAACTCCAGACAGTTTTCAGAAACCGCAATGAATAAAGGCGACGCCTTGGATCGAAAACTGACAGCATTGATATCTGCACCGGCTTCTACTAGCACCCTAGCTGCCTGCAAACAGTTCCTTCTCGATGATGGAGCATCTGCGAATGTGTAACATGAACCGCCATTACAAGCGGAATGTAGTGCCGTGTATCCTGAGGAGTTCATGGCGTTGACATCAGCTCCAGATGATACGAGATACTCGCATATCTCCCAGTAATTGAACGATGCAGCACAGTGGAGAGGACTGGTGTTTTCGGACCTCCCAGGAGAGGTATCTACGTCTGCTTCAACCAAAACCCTAACCATGGCAAGGTCATTTGCATCTATGGCCAACATCAGAGGTGAGTAGGGACTATCACGTGGATAGTTGACATCAACCCTGTGTTGTGTAGCTAATACTCTGGCTGCGTTCAGGGCACCATTTGATGCCGATATCTGTATTGGGTTGCACCCGTTTTCCTGGTCTGCTGTTGCATAATCATGAGCACTAGGGTCAAACCCGAGATCTAGTAAATACTCTATTATTTCCGCAGCGTCCACCATGGCAGCCACACATAGAGGCGGAACACATCTGAACTCAGTGTCATCTGTCTGCAAGGCTTCGAATTCCGCAGAAGTCACGTTATTCTCCACACAATACTCCCTGACTAGTGCGAGATCGTTCTCGGAAATCATTTCATTTAGTTCTTTATACTTGGCACATTTATCTAAATATTCAACGCAAGAGCTGTTACTGGGCGGCTCGGTGCGCAGGGAACTGGAGATATTGTCCATAACTGCAAGAATGTGTAAATGTAGACGACTAGTCAAGCTTAGAAATTATAATCGTGATGCTGAACATGATTTTCCACCGAGGCAGCCATTTTGCAAACAAAGCCAGTCTAAGGGAAGTAACTCTATATTCTTTACTAAATTTGGGTATGTTGGCACAAAGAAAGTATTGGGTTCGAATCGCTTATATATTTTGTTATATATTGGTTGTTTGTTTGATGGTTGTATTTTTGTTGTTGTTGGTTTATTGTGATGCTATCTTTACTTGTGTAGTCAAAACAAATGTATTTATGTTCAGGTAAAACAGTGCTAGACCACTATAATATAGGTCAACCATAGGTGACAGTATGCCTTTAATACTATACAAAGGGATAATTGACAGACTGTTATTTGTCATACAATTCCATACTTCATACCATAAAAATATAGTCAGAGAAGTGTAATAATAAATCACTAAAATCATTAACAATATCGATAATTCGATCGTAAGAACGTTTCGAGAATTATGGCCTTTAATTGTATCTAAACCCCTATTACATGATTTGCTTACTATTTATTATTATTATCATTTATGTGTGTATAAAATCGCACTCAACGGGCCTAGTGACAAACAATTCATGCACGGGAAAGGTATTGATGTTGCTAGACAATAGGCGAGTGTTTATGCTTTGCCCTTGTATAGACTATGTAGGCCTATAGATCTACACAAATTAGCATGCACTACTCCAGAGGCACAGGTCATGCTAAACCAGGAAGAAATTTGAGTCGGGAAGTTAGCTTGCAACCTATCTAACCGATAATGATTTTAATGCCTGGAAGTGCCCCATTGAGATAAGGTACACTGTCATGCTATATGTATATCTGCGACCTTGTTATAATGCGTATTCAACTGTGTCCGCGTATTGAGGGTTACACGCTGCCCGTATTACGTTTTCTATAGACAGGAGACTGCCCAATTCCATAGCGATATACTATAGCTTGTCGTTTTGAGAAAAATAACTTATCATCTTAGTAGTTATATACATGCAGGTACATGCAAACGATTACGTTGCTACCGATGTTTGGATACAAATGTATGTACTACACGTTTTACACAGCTAATATATCCTTATAAAAACAAGTTTAATATAAGACTGGGAATTGTGGCATGATGGTCAGACGAAAGCATGCATGCATAGTGTTATACACACTATGCATGCATGCTTTCGTCTGACCATAAATGTTAGTGGTACAACTTAATTGAATAACATCTGAATAGGCACAGTCATGTATTATATAGGAACGTTTCCCAATGACCATCTGAGCGTAACGTCACCAACCGTCGATTAAACGAAGTCTGGCATTGACGTGTGTTCTCTTGCATACAATGCATAACACGACATTTCTTATTCACCGTGTTGACTCAACCCTATAGTGCTGTACGTAGTATACATATGAAGGTAGTTTTCATATAGATTGTATAGATCGAATACTCTTCCGCGTTGACAGAGAGTTTAACATGGCAGGTATGGGAGCCCGGTGGTATCTACAAGTGTGGATCGTCTTCCTATGTGCCACTTCATGTCGTGGACAGACTGGTGAGTTGTATATCTGCATCATATAGATTTGTGTTTATACTTTAATACAGTTTATTTTATGTTATAAGTAAGTTATCATATACCAATGCATCTATTCCGAGGTTTAACAATGTATAAAACTCCAGTAATTTCACTGTCAGACATGAGGACTGGTAAGTCTGAGAAGTTACCCGTCCTCATACATGTTGGCCAGTGATCGATGATATACATCTTGAAAAACAAACAAAAAGTAACACGGCATGCGGGCGTGCAAGGATAAAATGTTACCAGTCCTCTATTTCGAACACTGGGTTTAGTATCAATAGGAGTGGGTATCTAAATATTCCAAACACTGAGTAAAAGGTGTAGTATATTATCAGTGATTAGGCCTACTATTACCAAATGTAATCCGTGTGTATGATAAATGATACTACGGTCAGGCAAAATACAGCGTTGTATAGTATTACTACAAGGCTGTACTAACGTTATAATACCGTTGTGTCATGTCTCTCAGTAATGGTCTTTCATAATCTGGGTTGACACTTTGGATAATTATATCTTTAGACTGTCTCAAAATCCAGCCAACTTGGGTTCGAATCCCATGATCTATATGACCTTGTTATTTTTATAAACGTGAGTTTGTGCACCACACTTGAGTGAGTTAGTATCTAATATTAACAGTACGTCGAACAACGTGGGAACCTCACTATTTGTCTTCGTCTTATATATTAAGCATTGAGCTAGAGTTGCAGTTCAGTTTCAGTTTATTATTCTCACTACGTGGCATATATAAAGAACATACATATAATTAATAAATACAATGCATACCAGTGCATACATGCAGTAATACCCAACATAAGTATGTATTCAGTAGCATATATAACAAACCCCAAGGTATATCTGACCACGAGTTGGGGCTATCGTAGTTGTACGGTATTTGTTTAACTGTTGTCAGACCAGGTCGCTGTCATAGCTGGCTGTACTGTTGCTGGTATCGTTGTCGTCGTTGGAATCATCATCGTCGTTATCGTACTCATCATCAAGCGGTAAGCAGAACAGTCAGAATTTACATGTTACTTCCACTCACATATATATATATATATAGAAAT
>JAUTBV010110050.1:0-14445 GCA_032361325.1 Lepetodrilus fucensis
ACAGACACATGGTGCATGTTGGTAGTTGTTTAATTGTTTATAGAAATATTAATAAAGGTCATTAAGCTCTCAAAGTTAGTATTTATATTCAGTAGTAGTTACCTATTTGATTTGCTAAATTAAAATATCTTTAAATTGAATTCTGATTTTGCGTTTTTCCATGGTTGAAAATGTTACTTTTTCAGAGAATAACCCACGTATGCATTAACGCTTACATATCAATTTCCCTCAAATATGATCTCATTCCCAACGAACACCACAGTTGTATAGACGAGCATTGAACATGAACATTGGGGTTTGTAGCCAAGTGTAATACAGCAGATGTGCAGAAATAGGGGTGAATTGTGAGATTAATGAAAGAAGCATGGAATTTGGTACATATATTATGTATGGGAATATGAAGAATTTAGCTCTATATAAGGCCATCACAGAAAACGTCTAAATAGCCTTAGTGATGCATTGCCTCTGCTATCCTACCATCATGATCAGAAAATATAGTAGCAATATAAAATTCGATATCATTGCTATATCGGGAAAATTGTCAAACCTTATCCCGTACCGTGAATCTATTCGTTCAAAGAGACAAAGACCCAATAAGCTTGTCTTTAAGTATCGTCGCTTACTCGCCTTTCCAGAACGACAGTTTAGTCAGCCTTATTACAAGTCATACAGTAATCCCAGACCCAGCCTATTGGTGACGTCTACTACTTGAACGTAGATCGTCTTCTTAGGTTCGCCCGTGTAGGGAATGGTGGACATACCACGAACATGACGTAGATAATGTTCCACTAAGAATCGTTATTGGACGTAATGACGGCTAATAACCGTTGACGATCTCTATTCTCTACAATGTTATATGATCATCTACGGTAGGTGTGGTATGCAGTAATATTTGATGGCTCGTAAGTAGATGAAACCTCCTCCGTTTTCATTGACATTGTATGAAGTATGAGAAGCGTGTGGAAGATGTTAAGATGAATGGGAAGACTGATATCATAGTACTGAATTTGTCGCGAATAAGTATATCTAATCTATCTTTGTTTTTTATTTTCGTTGTTTATTTTTATTTTTTTAATTATTTTTAAGTTGGGGTTTAGAGTCGCTTTCTAGATTATTTCACTAGTATCACAACTTGTCAGTTTAAGACAGGAGGAAACCCGCAACATCCGTAGCTCTTAATGCTGCAATAAACCTGCGAGCACCGGCTGATACTGACAAGACCAAGCATGATAACTAAGATGGTGCATTCAGCAATATCGCGTCAGAAATGTAACTTTCGCGAACAATAATGCCGGGCTATGTAGCTGATACATATGGTAATGTAGATGTATCTACATGTACATCGATAGATCGTGGTCAGTGCATGGTTTCTCGAAATAATCTTAATTAAAGTCACTGAAATGACCAAAGTGAGTTTTTAACTCATTTCAACAATGTGCATTTCTCGAAGAAAACTCGGTCCACATATTAACGGAAAACGGCATCTCAGGACAAAACGCTCAGTGTTAAAATAAACAAAGCTTTATATATAGTCGGTTGAATTATATTTATGGGGATTTATATTTTCGTGAAATCCGGACCAGATGACAGAATATCGGATATTTTCTTTTCTTTATTTTTAATTACGTTGGTTCACACACATTACAATGTGCTGAATTGTTTAATGTAGTTTGCATCCTGTAGTAAATATTTGTTCACTCAGATGCTCATCAAATGCTTTATGATAGTTTACGATTCGCCAGATAACGCTTGTAAACATTCCTGTGCCCTTTGTAGAAGTAGTATCATGATGCATGATCATATTGCCATATAATATCCTCACTCTCTCTCTCTATTGTCTGCGGGAGTCTATAGAGAAGCAATACGTCGATCGCAGTATCGGTGCCTTCTATGCAAATGGCTGTACGCTTAAGTGACTGGGTGACAGAAGAATCTATAGAAGAGCTGAATGACCATGGAACGTACATGACATGTTGAACTGAAACCTTTCCATGAGAGTCCGTCAGGCCGCTTGCCAGGGAAAACAATAAAACAATAAAAACCTCGGGTCTGATGGAGGAGACAGAGAAATCAACAATTATTATTTTATGCAATTTGTACAATGAAATCTATGACGTTATTGCAGGAAATATGAAAGCATCCCACGAACTCTCCATCACGACTTTGTCACGGATCGGCGACGTCGATCTTTCGTTTTATTCCCCTGTTATCCCGCGAATAAACGTAAATATAATATAAAATAACGCAAATAACTAATTAAATATGTGCATGTCAAGGCGTGAGTTAGTACAAAGAATTGTGAAAATGTGATGACAAGTTTCATATAGAATATGTTAGAATTTATTAATTTAATGAAGTGATAACATTCATAAAATTAGTGGGTGGTGAAGTGTAGGGGGTCACTAAAACCTGGTGAAAATGGTTAATGTATATATTCTTCGTCACAATAGAAAAGCTGCATGTTATAAATACATCAACATAATAATAATGATAACAATAATAATAATTAATAATAATAATAAATATAAACAAACAGCAAGCGCGACAACAAACAGAAATAACAAAATAAAACACTATATAGTGTACCATTGCAGTCACACGTTCGTATTCATCTGACAACATGCCATATGTAGGTCAATGTATGAAGATTTGGTTACAAGAAGACCATAAGAGAGAAAATACAGAAGACCATCAGACATCAAACCATCAAACAGACCATCAGACAAACCATCCATATTACCATTAGATAGACGATCATCAGACCATCAAACAGACCATCAGACAAACCATCCATATTACCATTAGATAGACGATCATCAGACATAATAGACAGACCATCAAACAGACCATCAGCCAAACCATCCATATTACCATTAGATAGACGATCATCAGACATAATAGACAGACCATCAAACACACCATCAGACATAGTAGACAGACAATCAGACAAAAGGTCATCAGAAACAATAGACAGAAGACCATCAGACAGAAGACCATCACAAATTTCAGAAACCTCGCCGTTTTCACATTCCCCGAGATTTCGACGTGATTTAAAAGACCACCCTCGCAATTTGAAAATCCCCGACGTCCGACGACCAGTGTAATGAAATCAAAGAAGCTAATATAGGAAGGAAATAAGGGAGTGATCTCCCGCTAATGAGTTTTGTATTAGCAAACAGAGGTCATCGAAAGAAGGCAGCTGGGTACCGTATGCATGAGCCGCTTCCGCAGGAGAGCCACGATTAAACCCTTACGTTGATCAAAAGACGTATCCTATTATAAGCCTCTCAATTGTTTCCCAGTTTGATACATGCGGCCATATGAACCATCTTGTTACCATGCTAACAACGCGGAATACTTAATTTTACTCTTGGTCCGACCATTAGATCCTATGATGCAAGAAAAGCAATTATGCGTCCGTATATAGACGGTGGGTGGTATGTTTGAAAATGATCGTATCATATTTAGCATACTCGTTGAGAGTGCCATCACGAAGTTGTCTATATATATATACGTAGTAAAGGTAAATCGACACCGGTAGACGTTTCCTAGCGATTATGGATGATCACGGATAGGAAAGAAAATTAACGAAGTACGATATATTTGGCTTCATGATTTCCTTGATTACAATTATAGGATACGAGGTAAGTGCACTGTTAGGAGTATAAGGGTCAGCGACTCAGGTGGGGTGCGATGGGGTGAGATGAGATGGTTGTTCTTTGATGAAGATTAGGTGCCACCCTATAACGTGATTAACCCTCTCCCTGCTGGATTAGACACAGGCACTGCTCTTTAGGGCATCTCTGGTTGCCTCCAGCATTGAGAGGGTTTAATTGGTTAATGTATTTATTTGTCGTCATGCTGCATTTGTCAGCAAGCTGCATGTTAAGTTTATTCTGAATAATGTAGCTCACACTGCGTACACAGAATAATTCATGTTGTTAGACATGCTTTGAATATTAGGTTCACAGTATTAATATGGCCATTAGATTTTCCGACGGTAATTTAGATTGGATATTTTCAAAACTACTATACACATGGAAATTAATTAAACAACACCCAATTCATAGACCCATAATTATGTGTATTAAGAAAACAGAGCATGTTTTTGAATGATTTATTGACATTGTGGCATCTTGCTGACTAGTATGACTTTCGTGGAGATACTAGTATTCAATTCACATGCAACGATGAACAATGCCCGTGAAATGTCATACCCTCAATAGTTTTGAAATCAAGTTTTTAATGATTACATGTCACACTCTCTCCTGTCAATTTGCATTGAATACTCAGTACCATAATTGTCATGGCACGTCGCAAATTGTCAGAGGCTACAAGCTGGTATAGTATTGGCATGAGAAATGCAGGAATTTCACTCAGACAAATTGGACATCAACGGACTCAATATGTCCATCATTTCAAAACTGTTGCACAAACGCATGGCTACCAATGATGTTAAAGATCGTCCAAGACCTGGCAGACCTCATGACAACAATAAGAGAGGATCGAGCTTTTGAGGAGGATCAGTCATGGTATGGGGATGCATTTCCTTCATGTTCTTGGGTTGCAAGATGGACCTCATCACCATTCGTGGCATCATTAATGGGCCTCGGTATCAACAGGAGATCCTTGAGAACCGTTGTCCCCCATTTTGATAACCATCCTCTAGCCACAAGACCCATCTTCATGCATGACATTGCCAGGCCTCACAGAGCATGTGCATTCAGTCAGAATGCTGTTGAGACCATTCCATGGCCAACCATGAGTCCAGATCCCAATTCCATTGAGCATCTGTGGGACATTTTAGGCCGTCGTTTTCGACAGAGAGACCCACCTGTCCATACTCTGAATGAAGATTGGAACAGGATTCGTCAGAATCAAATTGATCCAAGAAATGAGGAGGTGTCTTGAAGCAGTTGTTCGTATGCAGGCAGGTTACATGAGATTCTGATGGAAAGTCAATATTTCGACTTGCCAGAGATTATTCTTCAATTCCATGAACCAGATGTGTGCATGGTACTGACAGTTAAGTCTGTGCAACAATAGTGAAATTCGTAATGTTTATGAATAAAATGAAGTAATTTTCCAAATCTGTACCATCTTCAAATAAACCATCTCCTCATCCCTTTCTGTTCACTGAAAACTTGATATGGTATGGGAATCTTTGACACATTTCATGTAATAGTTAATTAAAGTTGCTCAGTCTGAGCAAATACAGGTTTTGCTTAATTAATTTCCATGTGTATAATATAAACTCCGAATGATACTACTTTGAGTAACTCCACGGTATCCAATGCATTATAAGGAATACGTTACTAAAACAAAACAAGTATTACCTAACGCATTAACATGTTCTTATTTGCTAAACAAAAATTAACGAAAGGTTATCTCTTTTACAAAATACATGACGTACACTTATGCCAGAAAACATGTCCATATCCGATTGTAATAATTCCATATGTCGGTTATCTTATACACGTACTCGATGTATAATGAGAACGCAATATAATAAATCATTTCGCGAATACATGTACTTGTAGTGTTTGCCATATTTGGTATGGCATTTAACAATTACATATTATAATTAATTGAGTCAATAAAATAAAATTACTTTGCAGGTATGATCAAATAAACATCTAGGAAGCTGTTATGTTGTTGTCATCACAAGTTGGAATTCCAACTACAAGAATACGTTGATTGTCCATGTTGATATCAAGAGATTGCTAATATTTAAAGGGTAAAGACATAAAGGAAATTATGTCTAGTTGTTAAACTATAAACGAGTCATTTCCCTTGGTAACTGTTGCCTTATATTGACGAGTATACGTGGAAGAGTTGTCTTTACACGGAAACATCACATCCATACACCAACGCAGCCCACTGTTTGTACATCCCTCGCAGAAATGACGTGACGTGATTCTACGTGACCGTCTATGGTCATGAAACTATAATTTCTATCTGAGAGACTGCAAGACGTAGATTCATACATTATTTCATCGTTTTCAAATCAATCGTGTGCAATTCAATCAACATTAAAAGAAGGACACCCACACCTAGGTATATATCTGTAGGCTTGCTTGTTATTCTACACTAGTACACAGTAACAATTGCTAGGTTACTAGTATTATCCCAATTATGTCCAAGGGTGAATTCCCAACTACTGCTGTTGTACATATTAGGAGCATAAACATGCTAGATCTATATATAAACTACGTAGACATTGTGTCCGAGTCGCAGTCGAGTTAGATGTGTCTCCGATGATAACGTTATGCTGGTGTGTGTGTGTGTGTGTGTTTGTGTGTGTGTGTGTGTTTGTGTGTGTGTGTGTGTGTGTGTGTGTGTGTGTGTGTTTGTGTGTGTGTGTGTGTTTGTGTGTGTGTGTGCGCGCGTGCGTGTATATGGTGTGAACGCGTGATGGTCATGACCAAGAAGGGCGTGGGTACCTTCCCCCTCCCTCAATCATTTGACACAGAAGAGAGAGATAGGGGGGAGTGAGAGAGATCATTGGATGGACAGATATAGAGGGGAGAGACACAACTAGAGTTGGGGAGGAGTGGGTAAGAGAGACTGACACAAAGGAGAAATTTACGTTTTATGTGTAACTTGTATTACTTCGAGTATGAATGAGGGGTTATCGAAGACCCTATAATGGACTATTCCAGATGGTTGAATGTCCGGAGCATAGCCAGTGTGATACGTATACATGTACAATGCATAGCCATAGACCAAGTCACATTCATGATCATAAACAGTCCTGCAAAGCATGAAACAACTACTGCTGATGCATCATTTCTCAACAACAAATGTATCGAGGTCAGCAAAGTTTCAAACTAGACCACGGTTAAATATTAATAGTAATAGTAGTAAGATATTGACCTTCATAATGGTATTGGTAGGTTATAGTTGTATATGGCATGGGCTCATGTTACCTGATACAGTAAGTCAATGTTTGATGTCTACGAGGTAGATATGTATATATAAATATATATGTTTACAGCATAAACAATACCATATATCTTTCAGTGAGTTCGGAACAACGCTTACATGCTGATGACATAGGTGGTTGGAAGGAAACAGCAGCGATGTATGTGTAATTGCATGTTTGGCTGAATCGACGTATCAAAAGGGAAATACAATCATGTAAACATTGCAGTGTGTTCCCTCTCACTATATTTTAAAACACAGCATACTTATTATTTGTGGAGCTAGTGACGCCTATCCTCTAGAACGATGGTTAATGCATCCATCGATGTCCTTACCTAGGCAATAGCTGCGCGCTTCTTAAAATGAGTGCAAATTGGAGCCAACTCGGATTATACTCCTGATACGGTAATTACCTTGTAGTGAAATGTTAACGAAACTTATAGAAACAAAATCTGATCGCGAGTATTTATTCAATAAAAATATTAATGAGGATTGGTAATCAAGCATTGGCAATGTTTCTCTCTCTTCTCTTCTCTCTCTCTCTATCTCTCTCTTTCTCTCTCTCTCTCTTATCTCTCTTTCTCTCTCTATCTCTCTCTATTTCTTTATTTTTCTCTCTCTCTCCTTCTCTTTTCTTTTTAAACTCCATGAATCCGATATGCAATGCAAACCGTCCATATGATAAAAGTGCCCTTCGTGAAGAAACCGGTTGCATCGGGTAACAATCTATCCCCATCGATCTTCCCGATTTGGTCTGCATCTGCGTGCCTCAAGTATGTGTTTAATACGTCCCTTTCTACAATATCCGTCTATCTATAGCCCCGTATTGCCTTTCGCAAGAATAGACCCCGCGTGCCCGAACCCCGAATAAAACACCCCGAACTAGATTTAGCTCGGTACATAAACAAAGCACAGGTTGTTGGCGGACAAGCACTTGGGCCTAATTTCGTCGGTGACTTGGAATTTTAGCCACGTTCAACAGCTGGCTGAAGAAGAAATCAATGTCAATATCGGGTATTCCGAATGTCGATGAAGTTGTTGCATTGACGAATGACTGACGCGGATATGGTTATGTCGTCATTGTTAGTCGTGGACACGGGGGCGAAATTGATTTAATTAACACGTTCAATTGCTGGGACTACAATGCATCAAGGTGCGGGTGTATATTGCCCTATAACAATTGCCTTAAAATAATAATCATATTAAATCATTTTAGAAATGTAAACTTGATATCCAATGTAAAGCATGCGCGACGACGTGGCGAATTAAGCCTAGCGTGCTTCCTTAGCATCTGCATAACACAGACTACTAGTATATTTATTATTGATGAACACGAAACAAGAATGAAACTTTGAATCAAATTCCATTTGAATTGAATTATTAAGAAACCCGAAAATACAAGTAAAATGGACCTCTAAGGTACGCTGCTGACTACATGGGCCTCCCATCAACATCCAACTGTGATATTGCTAATACCATATAAAATAATTTCCTCATTAAGCTTGCCGTTTAGTTTATTACTACGCCTAGATACTTGATTCCATGTTGAAGGTCATTTTAGAAAATGAAAACACGTAAATAAAAATCTTTGAACATTCATTAGTGTGTTTGCTCTTCCGGCGCGCTCCGACGAAAACGAATTATAGCACATCAGCCGAAACTAATTAAATTATTATTAATCAGAAGTAACAACATAAACAACATCCTGGTAAAACAATTCCCCAACGACCACACAATTCATGCCGTATCAGCGGAGAACATAGCGCCCATCAGCAGTTCATTACCTCCATGCACTGTGGTCACTGTATTATTGTGAATTCCAGAGTAGCTGTAAGTAGTGTTACGGCTCCGTTAAGGTCATCATATTTGATTCATTAGGAAAGTAATTTGTCTGGTATTGGAATATTAATCAGAAATATGTTATTCTTCAATGAATACGAACAGGTGTGCAAACACGTGCTCAGAAGCGCATGCTAATGCACGAACACACACACACACGTTGTTTGTATAGTATCCCAAGTTGTTGTTGATGATCGGTTGACAACATTTATTAATTAATTACCTTATATGTACTAGCAATGTCTTAACCGTTTAATAAGTTGATGCATTTGAATGCAAACAATACAGTATTTCACTGAAGAGTATCATCAATGATACATGCATGAATGTATGTATACTATTTTTTTAGCCCTGTACATCTATAGACGATTATGTTGCCAATTTGGTTATTTATTACACTGATTAACATATTATTTTTACAAATGTTTCTTGGCTAGATCAATTGCTTATAGTATGACTTTCTGGTATAGTATCGAATCTCGATCATAGTCTATTCATTTTAACACCTTGCAATTACTTGTTATTCATATATATATACTTGCATAATCAATATTTTTATTTTTTTTCTCTCGTGATGTAATGCATGAACATTCGTGTCACTTTAACCCTCAGGGTGTATTTTATCAATTTACACGTAGGTAGAAAATCTGTGAATGTTCACCACTTGTCGGATGAACTGACCTTTAACTGTGATTTCCAACACCGTGTCCTGACAAGACAAAAGTCTGGTGTCAATGATAAGAAATATGACCAAACAATGTGTCTAAAATAGTTTGGCTTCACTGAATCTTGGAAAATAGATTAATCCAAGTTATTATCAGTTATATAGTATAGAATATTAAGAGTTATTAAGTCCAATATTATTATAGTATTAAGGGTGGGTGGTAGCGCAGTGGTAGAACGTTGGACTTCGGAGCCAAAGGTTCCAGATTCAAATCCCGAAATGTATCTTTCTGACGCGATATTGATAGGACGCACTGTCTGTAGAGTGGCAATGCAGTTATCATCCTTGGTCTTGTCAGTACCAGCCGGTGCTCGCAGGTTCGAGATTTACTACAACATTCAGCGCTACGGAGGTTGCAGGTTTCCTCCTGTCCTAAACTGACAAGTCGAAATAATCTAGAAAGTGAAGCTATGCCCCAATTAATAAATTTAAAAAATATAGTATTAAAGTATACATACTATTTCAGCATGAATATGAGGTGTATATATATGATAAGCATAGAAACAGGCACATTTATTATCTCGAATTAAATAGTGAAAAATGAATGTGCCTACTATTATTATTTCCTCTATGTTTGTCCCTGCGTTGGACATCGTATACACTGTACCCTTTTCAATGTATAAATATATGTTTTAATTAATATATATAAATGTATATTGGGGAGGGGTTATTATAATACATAAACTTACTACTAAAATCTGCGCCAGCTGTCATCTACCTACTTAAGACAGCAGATTACACGTGCCCCCTCCCCCTCCGCCTCCCTCGGGATCAGCAGGGTTGGTTTAGTTTAATCACTCACATACTGGCTCGCCTTGGATCAAAATATCTTGCAAGAAATCCCCATAGGCATGACGGAGGTTATTTCTGGTCTTTAATTACCAGCGGTTGTACTCTTTTATTGTCCGATCGTTTGATCACTGCGATAATTAATGCTGCTCCCCAAGAAAACTGCCTTCTATTGGACACGCACGCAGTATCGCATCTAGATCCAGTTCCGCAGAACGATCGTAGTGCTACGAGAGTCCTAACTCATACGCAGACGTGGAGTTGGACTTTCGTAGCGCTACGATTGTTCTGCGGGCCGGGATCCTGCTTTAAGATGACTGTACAATATTGATAGGATGCGCTGTCTGTAGGAGTGGCAATACAGTTATCATCCTTGGTCTGTCAGCATCAGCCGGTGCTCGCAGGTTTACTGCAACGGCGGGTTTCCTCCTACTCTAAACTGACAAGTCGTGATACTAGTGAAATCCCAACTTTAAAAAAGAAATAAGACGCGCGCGCGTGTGTGTGTGTGTGTGTGTGTGTGTGTGAGTGTGCGCGCGTGTGTGTATGTGTGTGAGCGCGCGTGTGTGTGCATGTGTCAGTCCTGAACCTCGTATAGCAACACCCCGTGTGCTCCTATACAAGTACTAACAAGTACTAACATCCCCGATGATTCGATAATTATATAACCGACATAATTATGTTGTATTCTGACATATACGCGCGAGTAATGTACACATTTTCATATACACTTGTGAAATTACGCTTTCCAATTCCATTGCAACAACAACAATTGAAACACGAGAAACACGCACGTTCCTTAGGTCCTTTCTCACCTCTATTTCGATGGAAAATGTTTGTCTGGTTGTAATGGCTAGACACACAATGTGTTTATGGTATCCTCCGGACCGATAAGCGTAGATCGTATATTTCGTGAAATATACAAAACGAAACTTAAAATTGTTGTTCTTACGTGTACATTGAACGTACGTCTAGGACATTTCAAGATCCTGTGTGTACGTCCTTTTAGCTTTTAACTCTGAAACGTTGTCAATACGCTAGGGGTACGTTATGCATAGGTTGTATACGTTTAGAATGTTTAAAATGTGTGTGCGTACTCCGACGTATGGTTTATACGCTAAGCATACGTGAGGCAGACGCTGAATACGCTAGAGGTACGCTAGAGGTACGCTAGAGGTACGCAAAATAGGCCCTTGAAAATGCAGAATTGTGCGTATACTTATCGTATACTATGAGTAGCGTATGGCCAGCGTTTGACCAGCGTATGTTAGTGTGTGGCCAGCGTATGTCAGCGTGTGGCCAGCGTGTGACCAGCGTAAGGCTAGCGTATGAACTGCGTATGTCCAGCTGGTCACACGCTACTCATACGCAGAGTACGCTGGCCATAGGTTAACATTTCCTGGTCATACGCTGGCCATACGCTGGCCATACGCTACTATATAGTGTGACAGGGCCATAACCCTCAACAACCTCTTGGACGATGACGATGTCAGCGTAAGACCAGCGTACTCGACCTAGGAGTCAGGTACCTCTAGCGTACCCCTAGCGTACCCCTAGCGTACCCCTAGCGTCCTCAGCGTATACAACGTCTGCCTAACGTGTGCTTAGCGGATAAACCATATATAATACGTCGGAGTACGCACAACAATGTTAAACATGTTTTAAAATAATGTTCTACCTCGGCGTATGCCAGCGTATGCTACCGTATGCCACCGTTCTTCAAACGTATACAACATATGCATAACGTACCCCTAGCGTATGTCAGCGTATACCAGCGTATGAGTGATATGTTTCATACGCTGACATACGCTAGTACCACACGCTATAGGGTGACAGCAATGCTGCAATCTGGAAAGACTGCTGTTGATATACGCACTTTGTCACGTGTTCGAGATACGCTGGACATACGCAATTCATACGCAACTCATACGTTAGTCATACGCAGAGTACGCTGGTCATACGCTTGTCACACGCTAGGCACACGCTGACATACTCTGGTCATTCCTGACATTCGCTGGTCATACGCTGCCATACGCTACTCATACGCTACTCATAGGTTAAATACGGTAAGTATACGCACAATTCTGCATTTTCAAGGGCTTCAAGTATTTTATGAATTTTCATACGCAATTCGTACGTTTCTCTCATACGCTCTAGCGTGACAGCCCCTTTATTAGAATACGATCATAATTTAGTGAAGACAATTTTCATTTATCTATCATAGTATTGTACTCAATATCTTATTAATAACACTCTATATGATATTTCATTCCCTGGTTGCATCTTGTTCTGCTTATGGTCAACAAAAGCTTTTATATTATTACATACGTAACAGTGAAAGACTGAGATGTCTCACTCTGAGAAAGGTGATATCGTCACTGCAATAACGAGAATAGTGTTATCATCACTGAAGTGGGGAGAACAACTTCCGTTGTTATTGACCCCGCCGTGAACTACGATGCCGACTGGCACTTTCTTTCGTCAGTTTATCCTACCACTTTTTTCGATGTACCATATAGTTGTATCAGTTGTTTGTATGTGTCGATTAATGAAATATAGTCCGTTTAAACTTCTATTTGTCGTTAAAACTAGAATATCTACCAATCTGTATCTTTATTCAATTAACTTAATTGTGCACTATTGCCACGAAAACACAAGAGCATGACGTTTCATCATATTTTGAGACGTTATATTATGTTAATTTACAGAATACAAAATATTATAGCACATGTATATTACATACGGGGTGTGTATAGATCCAAAGCACAGTCATGAAGAGTCGTCTTCTGTGAGGATCTATTATTAGAGTTGTTTTTGATGTGTGAACAGAATCAGTGAACGTGCTTGCATTACGTGCCAATATTCACGAGTCTGGCACAAAATATTGTCCAATAAGTCGAATTATGTTTAATGACACTGGGAAATGAATCATTAGGACTATATTCGAACGTATGAAATATTAGTATTTATGAGAACGTGTGTACTATCTTTACAGGCAGTCTCGTATTTTATAATCATACGTAAGCAATATCGACTTCTTCATTGCAAATTGAAACATGATCGTTGAAACATGATTGATACAATGGCAGGGTCTTTGTATTCATTGAAGAAGATATTGAGTAACTTAGATTATCGTACTATAACACAGCAACAACAAAGTTAGTTGTCCTGTTTCAGGATCCAAATAGAATCCTAACAGGATACTGACACTTTCGGCTCCAGTTTTCTAGTTTATTTTTAAACATCTACGTTAGGTGTCCGGACACCTATTCAGGACACATTTATAACGTTCTTTTGCTGTACAAGTATCATATTTGACCCTCATGTTCGCTTGATCACGTATTCTTAAATGTAAAGTAATCCTTCTTGTCATTAATATCAGGGATATTGTATTTTAAATTATACTAGAATCCATATTCGTGTTCGGTCAGGGCAATCTTGGAAGGTATTTCTGCCAGATCAAAACTTGATACGTTGATGTGGGCTGCAATGAGTAACTTAATACTAATAGTTTAATTTTACATTTAGTGTCGTAGTATTAAATTCGACTGGTATGCTTTTTTTAATTGACTTTGTGATTTGATTTCAGCGTATTTTATTGACTCCATTGTCTATTTAACAGGATTGGACGAAAGTGAAGCACGTATTTCAACGTGCTCTCCTTTATTTATAATTTATGTACAATACATGCATTTGGGTGCAATAAAACACATAAAACCAGTTATTCAAAGTATATTTAACTAATAATACATTTGTGGACCAACATAACAATATTGTGTACGATTAATGAAGGATCTGACTAAGTTACATTCGGATAAAGACATGTAAGGTCAAAAAGTAGTTTTTCGTCTGTTACTATATAGCTACATAAAATTAGATTTTACCAATGCTTAGTTTCTTTTGCTCCTCAGTTTATATGGTTGGTAATATACTAGTATTCTATTTTCTAAATGTTATATTGGAAACAAAAGTACAAACAAACGAAACAAATATCATGAATACATTTATTTATTACATAACATAGAGTTTGAGAGTGCAATAGCACCCATTCAATAAATAATAAATATTGCACTACTGCAATAACACAACTGTTTCCCTGCCGCAGATACAAATGATAGGATAGGTAAAAACTGGTTCCCTGTAGCAGATACAAATGATTGTAGTCATGT
>JAUTBV010110061.1:0-30865 GCA_032361325.1 Lepetodrilus fucensis
TAATATCAGGACACCCATGTGCAAACGTTCCGGATGGAATGGACGGCGTGGATTTGTTGATGGAAATGCTGGTGCCCATTCAAGCTTTAGGATCAAGCTTCGTTCTTCACAACCTGATTGGACGAACGAGTGGAGCCATTTATAGGGCGGTTGCCTCGGAAAATGACACGCGTGTGTCCACGAGTACTGGACTGGAGTATACGTTGAATTTTGGAGAATTCGTAGACGTGGATACAATTCTTCAAGGAGAAATGTACCTATCGTCGACGCATCCGGTTCTTGTGATGATGTATGCCAAAGGAAAAAAGGCAGATGCTTCGCCAGTGGACGGGGATGAGTTCATGTCTCAGGTTCCACCGACAGACAGATTCCTACGGGAATACGAGTACGACGTAAACATGTTATCAGATTTTAATTCATATTTTGCTAAGACTGCTCTTACGATAGATATTCAGTTGGATGTACATTTTCATGCGATTCCGAACTGTGGTTATTCCGTGTACGTTCACAAAGCCAACGGAAGTGATGGGAACCACATTACAACTAGCGGAGTGTTATTTGGTGGAGTTGTCTATGGCGTCAAGGGTGCAGAAGCATATGGATTTCCATTAGGAATGGTGTTTGGTAGGTACATATTAGTTTATATGGTTGCTTAATATATACATGATTTTATCACCCCAAACTAAGTTTTCGCAGTTCTTAGATATCGCTTTCAAATAACAAGCGATATCTTTAGTAAAATATATATAGTTTGGCCAAATTAGTGGTTTATTTGATTGTTCTGCCGTTGTGATGTCATCGCTACCATTGACTGCATAATACAACTGTTATAGTGTGCCATTAAATTCAAAATAAAAAAGAAGATTAATCCAACGCCTATTTACTTTTCACATGGAATACGGTTATTTAATAGTATCCACATAACATTACGATGCTCCCTCACTCAATTAAATCATGACCTATTTAAATACGGCTTAACGAATGATATCTCTTGTAACTGTGGATACTTTTGTGAAGATAGCCATCACTATATGCTGTCATGTATGCTATATAACCGTCAAACAAATGTATTATTTGAAACTATTAACCACATTGTAAATGGAACTGTACTGTTATATTAGATCTATCACTTCTATTAAATGATAATGCAGATCTAACAAATGTTCAAAATGAAAACATATTTACTGATGTACAGCTGTAGCCTACATTAAAAATGTAAAAAATCCAAGCGTTTTACATAAATATTTAAGAATAATAATTCCTTATAATCAATAAATACAGCTCGCATAAATATGTGCATACGTAAATACCATTTCATTTCATCCAGTGTCATCATTTGTCTTCTCCTTTCGTGCATACTATTCTCTCTTTCATGTTATATTATGTTATAGAAATGCATATGATGTAAATATTCAGGAGCGGGTATTTTCCTAAGTTGGCATAACATGTACCCAATCCCTTTCTATTGTGAATAAACTATGTTTAAACTAAGCTTCTTAAATAACATGGTATTGGGTGATAACTATAATCTCACACTCGTGTCTTGGAAAATCAAATATATCAACACTCGTCAATGAAAGTTATTACATCCTCGGATTTAATAACTTTCGCATTGATATTCCAGGACGCGTGGGTGAGATTATATCTTATATCCTAGTCAATGCCATTGCTACACGCAATCTAATTAAAATTAGATCGAAAGTATCGCTCCATATATTACCTGACCTACGCTCAACAACGATCTAACACAATCGCGCTCACACTGTCTGGACGACCTTTGACCTTAACCTCCGTACACCGAGACACTGGGTACGCTCAATATTGGGAGGCGGCAAAGTGATGCTACGAGTTACCAATCTACCCCCGAGACTTGCGAAAGTGAGCCTGTGATTGGTTAAGGCCAATCCGACAGCATATGTAGCGCGGCTGTGTTAGATCGCTGTTGAGCGTATATCAGTAATATTTGGAACAATACTTTCGTATATAATTGTAATTAGATTGGAGCAAGGTGTCGCGTGGCAATTTTAAGCAAATCTAATATGTCGAAAGAACCCGGTAGTAGGACACGTAGAGCGTGCAAGTGTGAAAGCTGGGTGTCCTACACGGGACACCTCCAGGACACCTGACATACAACTGTCCTCTTAGCACCATGGTGATGTCCGGAAAAGTATATATATATTACTATTGTTTGAAAATGGAAAATAGAATATAGGCTTTGATAAAAATATTGCAATAAACGTAAACCAGGAATATATTATTGTCCATGTGTTGAGATGATCCACCACGTACCACCCCCACCACGTACCACCCCCACCACCAGGTCCTGCAAGAGTGGTATCATGTATATGACAGGTGTAGGTAATTGAGTTAACTGACCAATGAAAGGTGTTCCTGGTGTTATGCATTATGGGCCTGCTCCTTTCTAGCTGTTCTGTCTGTACATTCTGTCCGACGCATGCACACTTACCAAGGATCAACACCGCACAGTGAAACTGCGCATGCGTCGGACAGAAAGTACAGATAGAAAGGAGCAGGCCTTAAGTATCCTCCATACAGTGAATGATAAATCATGACATTAATAATCATTTCTTCATACGGTACTTAATACCTGAAACTAGCTTCCTTTACTTAGTTGTCAATGTTCTTACCCCTGTCATAGACATGATTATTTATGTATTTAATTCAAAATAGGTTACAATATAACACACTACGTATAGCTCATGTATTAATTTATCTATATTTTATGACGCTTCTTGATTTTTCACAAGATGGTGGCCAATGCTAGACACGCAGTTAAAGGCGTAATATCACATATATTAAGGGTAGTTTTGGACTTGTTTTTACCCATTACTGCAAAGTACATTCACTTGACATACATAAAACCATGTTTGTACTTCCAAAAAGCTTTCCACCGCTGTTTGTTTGACAAATCTTCACTGAAACCCCACCTGCGACTCGTAGAGTAGGCTTTAAATCAAATACGGCCAACGGCTTCTTTATACATGATGCAAAGGGACATAACTCTTTACTCGCACATATTCTTTCTTAGAACAGTGATGCATCAAAGACAATATAACTAGCGGAACTTTCCCCTATTTAATATAAAATATGATTTGTGTTATGAGTGTTGGGGGATAAGTACATCAGTAAATAGCAACCTTCGGGTGGATAGATGAAGCGTAATTAGTCTCAGATAGAAATTCGTTTGTCTGATTATACAGGTCTATCAACTGTAATATAGTGTGCCTTTAAAAGAACATGACAAAGAAGAAAACAAGAATGTTTATGGCAAATAATGACATGCAGTATTCAAGGTCGAGCCAAAAACCCACATGCTATCATCCATTTCAGTATTCTGAGAAGAATTTTCAAGATTTTAATACAATTGCTTCGTAATCACAACCATAATCTTCGAATATTTAATCTCTTCAAATACAAAAAGAATCGGATGAATACCGAATCTACGTCTTCGTACCCGCTGAAAATGATCATCTGATCATCTGATGAAAATGCATACATGCATGTAATTCATAAAGAAAAGTATTGATAATGTAACCAAAAAACAATATGAATCAGACAAGAATGTGCGTAGATTTAATGATGTGGATAAGAATTAAAAAAACGGATACATGGTATGAATGTAAGGATAAGCATATGCATATAAAAAGAACATGCAATATATTAATTTAATTACTATAATAAAGTTTGATTTCGAGCCGTCTTGGTTTGGCATGCAATAACATACAATAATATCTACGCGGGATACAGAGATAATAATTACACGTTTTAAAAAACATATAAATATTGCTTTTAATAAGCAGGATGTTCCCAAAGTACTGCTCACAGAGTAGATTAAACTGCTATTAAAGGCACACTATCACAGATTAAGACCGAATTGGAATTTAAAATGCAAAGTACATGCATTTAGCATACATACAATCGCCTCTGTACCTCCCAATATATTGTTACCGCTGTAGGATAGGTAAAATTCTATTGCAGTTTACACTTCCTGGTATAACCCGAATAAATACCGTAAAATAGCACATCCTCTCTACCGTCCTGATTAAGGGAGATAACTCTACTCATTGAACACGGACAAAGTAATCTGTCACGACCACTGCCACCATTATGTGCAAGTCGTATATAAGTGGTTGCATAAAATACAAATGTATATATTTTCAGATAAAACCGTGCTAAACTATTATATAGGTCAACCATCTGTGATATTATGCCTTTAATATAATATCTTCTATCCTATCCGGTTTTCTTGTAATATTAACGCATGCCAAACCGTAATGGAACTGTAATGGCGCTATGGACACGCCTGCTAAAAATAACACGTATTGCAAGTTGATCCGCGATGTTTTATACCAAAGGAAATATCCAAGAAAGCAGGAGATATTCGGCAATAACAGAAGACCACAGAGACTCTTAGCATCCCAATTGTCCATACGTTCTTCGTCAAATTGAAACAAGTCTGTTAATGATTGTCTGGAAATGTACGTCTGGGAGATGAGAATCGCTTTGGGATATTTCTGATAGCTGGGATGTTCTAAACCCTTCCCAGCAGCCAGTGATTACTAAAACCACGTAGAAAAACATGGTTAGGGTTAGTATAGCGTGTAACAACTGGGTAACACCCCCACAGATGTGTATTACCCGTGGGGAACTCCGCGGTCTTGGTCTGTTGTAGGTGTGTGCGCGTACGCCGAAGTTGATTGGCTCCCTTGACGACCATGACGGAAAACCTGTATTTCCAATGTGCGACGCTGCGGTTATTTAGAAGACGGATACTGACGAATACGTTACATTCAAGATTGCAAAGGTCCCCGTGGGTACTACAGGTATAATTAACGAGCTTGCTAATTCATATGCAGCAAAGACGGTTGCATATATATTGATTATCAGAGTATATGGTATATCGTCAACGCATAGTTGTTGCATTATTACTTCTTCACGAGCACATCGCAACAACACACCACTAATGTACACACCGTGTAAAAACAGACACATTAATAGTATTACTGAAGTAAACGATTATGGTATAGTTATTGGGATTATGTTTGGGGAACAACCACTACGTATTGACAAATATATATCAAATGAGAAATGCTGTTGTTGATGTGATATTTCAAGATAAGAAAATAAATAAAAAAGGTTACCTATTATACAATATGAGCAATCTGCATGGCCACTTAATATTATAAAGGTAATACAACCCATTCAACATGCAGATCAGTATATATGGCACGTCAGTAAGATATATATTAATCTATTTACTACCTTCTCGCTTATCTAAGAAATACTACACTAAAAATGTAGATGTTAAATGGAAATAGCGTAGAACACCAGTGTATTTAAAGGCTTATAATCGTCCACATTGTATCTGTAAATGCCGATCTCATGGCGGTCTTCAAAGTTCGACTGTGAGACCACAATACGTCCCAGGGGTGAGAAAGTGACACATTTAGGGGTGGTCAGGCCGTCTTTGGGGGTTATTATCTCCCAGAGTCGTCCGTTTTTCGTGAGGATGTACAGGGTGCTGTTGCATACTATGATTGTATTGCCGTCCGTATCGGTGCATAATCCTTGCAGCGATACGAATGTCTCTTCCGCCGGAAGCCGGAAGTCATTCAACGAGAACGACCGTAGCAGTTTCCCCTCGAAATGGAAGATCTTTATAGCACTGTTACCTGCGTCAGAGACGATGATTTGTTTGTTTTTGTTGACGGCCACGAAATATGGATGGTCGAATTCCCTGACGCCGTCACCATAGCAACCGAATGTGTGGCTGAGGTTGCCATTGGAATCCAACACAACTATGCTATGTTTACATATATCCGACACAACTATATGATTGTCCGGACTGATCGCCAGTCCGTAGGGAAACTCGAATATATCGTTTCCTCCAAGTTTGTCTTTGAAGACGCCGGTGACGGTGAATACTTTCACACAAGCGTTGACGCTGTCCGTTAAGGCAATGCACTCGTCCGCTGTCATGGCAACACACATCGGGTAGTTCATCTGATCCTGTTTGTATCCTTTGATCCCGAATTTGAACTTGAAGACACCATCAGGGGAGAAGATCTGTATTCGGTGATTCTCTGTGTCCGCTACTACCACGTCTCCTGAAAAACAAATAAATAAAACAATATTTTACATGGATGCATGTGTTGCATGTTTTTTGAATATCCTATAAGGAAAATAATGGTAAAATATATGTGCTCAATGGCCGTCGGGAATATTTAATTATTTTTGAAAATGGGGAAAGACGAAATTAAAAACAATAACAAATTAAAGTGGATTTAATGAGGATTGTTGGACATACTAGTATATTGGTACGGCAGCATGGAACTCCGAATAAGTGAATATAATGTGTATCTAGGGAGCATTTAGTAAAGGTCGATGGTGACGTAATGTAGCTCAGAAGTTGAAAAATGCATGAGCATATACTCCGAAATATATCGCAATCTCGGATAAATAACTTGACAATTAATGCCGTGGATACAATTACTTCCTGTACAGCTGTATACAGACATAGGTCTACTTCGGGCGGTTACGTTAGTTTAGCCCGGAAGTGTGAATTAAATTTGTGACGTCAGTCTAGCCTTGCTTTCGCGACTTCGCGCGAATAGAACTCTAGCAAACTCTAGCATATTTTTGTTGTTGTTATTTTTAATTAATTGTTGATATGTCACGATACTAGCACGCATGTAAGCCTATACTGATACGATCATACATGCTTATATACATACTAATACTATCACAATGTATACTATATAGTTATCAATATGTAGACATCACTTTGGTCGATCACGACTCACCAGCTTTAGTTACGGCGACGCCGCAAGGATTGTTGAAGTTCCCTTTCCCTTTTCCTTTTCTTCCCACCCTTCGGATCAGTTTGGACTGGTCCAGGTCTGCTTTGGTCTCTGCTCGGTCTGCCCGAAATATACGCTTGAGAACGTACATGACCCTTGCAACTAGATGGCTCACGCACGACATGGCATGCCTGGGCCCGGCTTTGGGGGCCGGTAAGAATTGTCCTGCTAGAAGGCCGGCGAATATGGTCCTACGGGGATCCGGGAAGTCTGGTTCTACTGGAAGGCAAGACAATATGGTCCTACTGGAAGGCCGGGAAGTATGGTCTTGCTCAGAAGCCGGTGGATTATCGGGCGTGAGTTTTGCTGTATCTAACAAGAAGAGTTGGAACAACTCATATGCCTGAAATAAGAAACGGAATGCATGAATATCATGACCTTCATTTAACGTGGAATTCCTTCAATGTCAATATATGTAATGCCGTATAGTCTTGGATAATTCATAAGGTTGTTTATGAACTTGATAATAGTTGATTAGCTATTATAGGGTGTTATAATAACCAGCTATAACCAACTCACTGTTGGTCTTTAGTAAAATACGGAGTATCTGTCCCTCGGGAAATTAATGTTTCAAGGTCTTCGCTGAAACACCTGTACTTCTAGATGTAAATTCACTGGGCGAGTTCATGTCTATACGTAGACTGTCTAAAGCATGCTTACAGAAGTTACGGTCATGAACAATTTGAACCCATATGCAAAACTATTTCCACCCAGAATAAAAAAGAAATCCCTGATGCATATGACATGCCATCTTGCCTAGCCCGATTCCTACGTATGGACCTACGCATAGCCCACGTTTTCCGGCCACATTGAGATCAAAGCGCTACTGTCGGTATACGTAGTCCAATCAGATTCGCCCCAAGCTCCGCCTCACAACAACAGATATTTCGCGAGTCTCGTCGTCACCTCATATAAGTTGGTTCCATACACGGATATCATATCAAAACAGGAACATTTTCTCTTGAATGGATATTTATCTGATTAGGGCCTATCTGTTTGACATTCAATCCCAAACTTAGTTTAGATATCGCTCACGAACTTCTACAGCGAACTTTTCGCCATTTTGGACGTTTTGACAACGTTTACACAAGGGGAGACAACTCACTCTGCCGCCAGAGTGTAAATTTACCTGCCGTATTTAGGTGCTAAATGATAGGAAGGGCTATAATGTAGTAAGCAAAGCTCGGAATATGTACCCTTCCCTAGGGGAGATGCCATGGCCTATGCAATCAACAGGTGCTCTGGAAAGTTCTTCGTTTCTCTAGTTCCTAGATCCTCTGCCTAACGATGACATCCGCTACTTCGTACACTACAAGACATCGACGAAAGAAAGTGAAATCCGATGCTCTGCACATTGCCTATTAGATAATGAAGTTCCTATTACTATCAACACCTTTTAGGAGGGCAATATGAAAGGCTATGTGCCTCAATCACATGTCAGATATTAAGATATTTTGAAATATTGGTATAAGTAGAACACGCGACCCAGTCTGCATCCATCAGTATAAACAGTTTATGTATGAGATGATTCTTTTAATACCAAAATTACCTGAAAGTTTTGTTTAGCTCTCCTCAGAAGTTGGAAAAAGTTATTTATATAGTTTTGGCACAATACCCTTCATACTATTTCGGCAGACATAAAAATTATTTTAAAATATGTGTGTCAAAACTTCTTTCTGCTCTATGTGTCTCTAGATCTCCTTCTTCCATTCTCTCTGTGTGCCTCTCTCTGTCTCTTGCTTTCTCTCTCTCTCTCTCTCTCTCTCTCTCTCTGTCTCTCTCTGTCTCTCTCATCTATCTGTCTCTCTATCTCCCTCTATCTCCCTCCCTCCCCTCTCTCTCCCCCTCTCCCCCTCTCTCTCACACACTCTCTCTCCCCTTTACCCTCTCTCTCCCCCCCCTCTCTCTCTCTCTCTCTCTCTCATCTATCTCCTGGTTGTGTTCTACAGAGAAGCTTGGGTCCAAGTTCAGTCAGATCAGCGGCATATTGACTGTACAGGCTTTGTCCAGAGATGCCTCGGTGTTCTTCAAGAGAAAGTCTGGACAAGTAAGTATTGATATCTGAATAGTATATATCGCCCTACAACTGTATACTAAAATACCCAATTTCTTTAAATGTATTTATATCTGGAATTGGCACAATGTTATTAAGAAAGTACATACTAAAATGTAACTTTATTAGTGAATACTTTTACATCCCTAATTCTTTTGGATTGAGGTTTAGAGCTGTTTTCACGGCTTGTCAGGTTACGGCAGGAGGGAACCAGCAACATCCATAGCATTGAATGTTGCAATAAACCTGCGAGAAACGACGTACTGACAGACCAATGGTGATAACTGCATTGCCACGGTACAGACATCAGCGCACCCTATTATTCAAACAATATTATGAACTTTAATCACATTGACGCGCCTTGAGCTTGCATTATTGAGAGGGTATGTTTCTACTGCGCAATACAAATATTCACTATTATTATTATGATAGTGTCAGAAATCCTATTTTCTTCTTTACCATCTTTTACATGTTTGTTTTTTCATTTGTCATGCTCGTTTTTGACCTTACATTATGTAACTATACATGGAAATAAACATATCAACTCATCCGTTATTACCATGGTATGGATTGTTTCATCCTCGCACCAAAATGGTACTTAATTTCGTTCATGATTCATCTGACACACATCTAGAGGGAAACTTGCACAAACAGCTGTAACCATGCAATAAAACCATTTTCCAGATGAATTTGGTGTGAAAAGCAATCCAATGAAATATATGTTACCTTTGTTCTAGTTATAGCTCCTAAACAGTTTATGCAAGTTTCTGTCTATAGATGTGTGCTAGGGGTACCACGGGAAGTTAGTCCTGAACAGAATTAAGTACCGATGGGGTGCGAAGATGGGATTTTTTATATCAACACTTAATTATATTCCTTAATATCTCTACCAATACCGACGAGTTTTCTTTCTCCTAAATATCCCCTTCTTCGTCTGTATACATCTCCACCACTTCTATTATGTGTAATTTAATCAAATCAAATCAAATTGGTTTATTCTCAAAATTCACGTTATGGTGACATAGAGAACATACAATTCAATACAATTACGTCATTATATATACAACTATCATTGATATAGTTCAATATACAGTACGATATAATGGACTATTGGAATAGCACTTTGTCCATTTTTCACAAAATTTGCAATATTTAATGAAATTTATTTCCCCCGGCCCCAACAAGTACACACAATAAAAGATTAATTTCACCGGTGATGCGAACGGGCGTTGCCACAAAGTTTAATTTCCATAATACCATAATCCCATGTCAAAGTTGTATCCCTCTTTCTCGACTTGGAACATTTTCAACGACAACTTCCCTCCATTTTTGCCAGTCAGGGACTTGTTGACTTCGTAAGTCCTGGAATAGACGGTGCTGTGTGATGAGTACACCTGTTTTCATCGATGCTCTTTTAAAAAACAAGACACAAAATAAACATAAAGAAGATATATGTTCTTGTACCGTTGGAGTTGGCACACTACACATTTAACGAAGGATGTCCATTTATAGAGATAATCCGACGAGCATCGCAAGTTTAAAATTGAACAAAAGAATATGCTAATTTATTTTTTGTAATGTTAAACGTCGAAAACTATAAATTTATTTTATTTTTAAACCGAGTCATGTAATGGCGTAAATAATATATTTATTAATAATAATCAAAGATGAGAAAAAACAATTGATTTATATTAATGATCAAAATTTGACGCATGAAAAGGGAAGGAAGTTATATTGAAATTCATAAAAACTAAATCACATACAGAATATATACTATTGTCAGAAAGTTGTCTACTACTACTACTCTACTACTACTACTACTACTAACTACTACTACTACTACTACTACTACTCCTGCTGCTACTACTACTATTATTTTTACTACTACTACTACTACTATACTACTACTGCTACTACTACTATTATTTTTACTACTACTACTACTACTATACTACTACTACTACTACTACTACTACTACTACCACTACTACTACTACTACTACTTTTACTACTACTACTACTTCTACTACTTTTACTACTACTACTATTACTACTTGTACTACTACTACTACTACTACTACGACTACGACTATTGATTATAATAATAATAATAATAATAATAATAATAATAATAATAATAATAATAATATAACAATACAACAGACGCCACATCACCAGGAAAGTAAATAAAAAGATAGATAAGAAGAAAAAGAAAAATACAAAATAGAAAAGGAAAATTACAAAAAGTTAACATAACCCGGAAGTGGTCATTTACCTGTATGTGAGAAGGTTTTCCTTGCACAGCGCATTGCTAGTTTAGTTGACTTGATCATCTTATGTATAGGAAATGATACAACGTGCACTGTGGTCAGTGAAGTTCAATGTTTACTAGACCATGATTAAGACGGTGTTCAGATTGTACATGTCCATCGTGGCAGTAATGCCTTTACCATATACTTATTAGCTTGGGTACACCATTTACCTTAGCTTTTAATGCAGTGCCAACATGGGAATTTGCTGGGTAAGTATAACGAATACTATAATTAATTCCCATTACCCACCGAGTCCCGCAGAAAGATCAGCATATGACATGAATCTGTCAATATTATACTTCGGAAAACCTATATATTTCTTTATTGTGTGCATGTGCAATCATAAACAATTGCAATAATGACATGCGCATATAAAAAATACCGGGTAAATAGAGAAAAAAATACCAGTGTGACAGTTTCCTTACATGGTACATATTTTGAAAATATGATTAATATGTTCAATACTTTAATATTTGTCTCTAGTATAAATTAACGAATATTCAAATAATGCTATTGTTCATTTTTCTTATATTTAAGACATAATTATGGTATTTCCCCATACCATTTCTTCAGTACAATAGAGGTATACCAACACATTTGTTCTTCAGTTAGTATTGTATTGTCCCTTCCTTTCCCACACACACTTGCATCATCTTGATCATTCTCGAAGCACGGACCACCCACCTATAGTTAACACTGACGATGGTTAAGTAAGCAGATGGTCTGTGTTTCGAGGATGCTTCTTGATGAGAAAATACAACTATTTTTAGTCTGCAAACATCAGAACCTTCCACGAAATTCCAACTAACGATTATTATCTGGCACTCCCTGATATGAAGAGAGCGTGTGACGAAATAGGTGCAGGTGACAGTCCTCATCCTACAACCCACACCCCCACCCCCCATCCCCCATCCCCCATCCACCCTCACCCCCCTCCTTACGATGCAATTAGTTTTTGTTGGCAAGCGGAGGTCTTCAGGAAATAGGAGACGATTATGTGGTGAGCTGACGTTAGTTTGTATAGGAAGGAAGACAATTGACTAATAGGTTCCCTGCTGCCAAGACAGAGTTGATTAGCTCTGGGTCAGACCCGCCTGGGCACCGAATGTTGTCTCGCTCAGCCACTGGCTGTCCCTTCGTGCAAAACTTTTACGTACGTAATTAAATTAAATTAAATTAAAAAAACATTTAATTTATTTTTATTTTTTATTTTTGTTTAAAGCTGGACATGTAGAGTAAAGCAAATGTGTAACCACGTACATGTGAATACCATATACACCCTGACACGTATTGCTTCAGTCCTATCCTAATGATTTTAGGTTAGTGAAACATGTTTAAATCAAAGATGTACATGTAAGTGATTACTTGAATAGGTCATGCTTGTTTACCCGGATATATAGGACATGACAATGAGATGTGATGTGATGATCAGGGGGTTGGAACCGCCCCCTGTATTTTGAACACCTATCAAAAATGCTCTTTTTCCATTTACAAGGTGCCCCTTTTCTGATAAATTATTAAAGTAAGACGAATGATTGCTTTACCTATCAAAAGTGACCTTTTACCAATTACAAATTGACCAGTTTACCATTGACATTTAAACGGGCCCCCTTTCTGGTGATTTATTAAACTCGGACGAGAGATTGCTTAGATCTTAAAAGCGCCCTTTTCCCATTTAAAAAGTGCTAAATTTCTGGTCACTTATTTAAGTCCACTATAGTCTAAAGAAGTGAACATTTACTAAGAAAGATCGATAGGAGGAAATACCAAAAACTACTTTTTGTTCATGTATTACTATTAGCATGATTAGTGCAATTTTACCTAACATTTATATATTAGTGCAATTTTACCTAACATTAAGACAGACGGACGCTACTTCTATTCTCTGGATCGGAAATTCCAATAAGTGACCTCAACTCATCCTCGCACCCCAGCGGTAGGTTATTTCGCTCAAAACTCACGACATGGACAGTTTTTATATCATGGATAATTTCCAAGTTGTTTGTTTCCACCGCGATATTTACTGTATACTGTCCGTATATCATCATATTTACTATCCGTAATCGCCATTTCCATAAACAGGGGCAAAACGTTATCACAACCCACATACTAATAGTAATAGTAATATTAATGTGCACATGTAGAGGTAACGAATACTATAATAGTAATGTGCAGATGTATATTTCGCTAAATCCACGCTCGAAAGCGTACTCATTATCTCTGTATACATTACGTTGCCCAAGCAATGATGCAAAATGCCACAAACACGAAAAATAATGTATCCAAGCACATGTATTGCCCACCTAGTACCTCTAATATTTACAGCCATTGGCTCAAACCTAAGTTACAATTATCTCTGTAGACAGCAAACGGCATTCATGTAGGCCTATGCCTATTCTTAAATTCGTAGACATTTCGTGGATTAATCTTCTGTACCCAACTCGCAGGACTGAATAATTATAGTTAATATCATTAAACAACTTAAATGCAAACATGCCACTCATAGAATCGCAATATATTATTCCTACATTAAAAACAATGTCCGAAAACATCCGTTGATGCAAGAAAATCAATCGTATCTCATGTCTGTACTTCAAAATGTCTGGGGGTATGCCTCAAGAGACAGGTAACTTACATGTTCAGAACACGAAAAATACCGTATCTACACCCATGTATCCCCTACCTACAGATGCCAGTTTTCCATTACGTTTATATGTATACATTTCAACATTTCCGGTGATAAAACATGGGTACTAAAGGTTGCCGAAGCCAGGAAATGTAATTTTATAATACATAAATATTAAAGCTTTGAGGTGCATATCCCCTAGATGGCATTACAAAGTGTGATGTTATTGCTACATATATAATGTACATATATTTTATATAGGTTCCATGATATTGCACTTTGTTATACCTACATTTCGAAATTTTGGGGAGCATGCACCCAGACTCTACTAGGTAAGTATGCTAAAAAGTAGAATTTCTGTTGTGTAGATACCATTACATCGTATTTCATTATGTTTATAGTTATATACATTCGGAGACATGGCACGATATGCCATCGTCATGCGCTATTCAAACCTATTTGAAATAAGCATCTTACAGTCATAAAGATAACTCTAATTAGCTTTGCCACTGCGAAATGCCCTTTTTATCGTGAGCCTCTCTGTTTCAAAAATACTGGATCCGCCCCTGCCCAAGATATTTCCCATTTACACCAAATACTGCGTCAAGCTTTCCAATACTAGTATATGCCATAGCGAATCCAACAATTGCATCATGTTCATCCCCGCAAGCAGTAAACCCTGAATAAATGGTATGCACGGTTCGAGTAAACCCCAATGCACTAATGTGTATGTGCTAAAGGTCAAAGTAAGACTTGGTTGATAGAGGGCCAAACACACTTCAAACACTTGAAATATCCGTGTTGGAACCAACCATTCAAATGCACATAGCCGTGCCAAATAAGAAACTTAATCTGCAACAAAAACAAAAACAACATAAAAAATAAACAACGAAAACGAAAAAAGCAAAAACCGATAAAAGTCAGTCGCAGGGAAGGTTTATTTTGAATACATCTCCGGTCGTTGTCGGTTAATATCGTGTAGCTTTTTAATGGATGTCAAAGTGAGTATATTAATATGTCTTCTTTTTCATAATCATTTCTTGTCACGTATTGATTTACACAATATTTATGTCTCTCTATAAATTATTATTAACTTATTATTTTAACCATTTATTACCATCATAATTAGTATACATAAATATATCATTGTAATAGAATATCTGCTTCAATTTTCATCTAATAATTATATTTGGCATCATATGAAAATAACGTTGATAAAAACATCTAGATCTACTCAAACTACGATATGTGTTTGTATACTATTTGATTGATTCTTCAATATAGCTGGGTAGTGTGTGATAGTCTGTGACCACTGGCTGCTAAGATGCCACATACCAGCACCTATGTCACATAACATTATTGGAAAGCGGTGTTCAAGAGTTAACAGTCAAAAGTTAACTGTAGACACGAGATATTCTATATTCATTTTCATTGACGGATGTCTTTACTTCGTGCATTGCAAAATCCAAACACTACTAACATAGAGAGATGGTTTGGTTGATTCAAACGTTGTGGGAACTACTCTCTCTCCCGCCCTCCCTCCCTCCCCCTCTCTCTGTCTGCCTCTCTCTCTGTCTCTCTGTGTGTCTGTCTGTCTCTCTGTCTGTCTCTCTCTCTGTCTCTCTCTCTCTCTCTCTATGTCTGTCTCTATCTCTGTGTGTCTGTCTCTCTGTCTGTCTCTCTCTGTCTCTATCTGTCTGTCTCTCTCTCTGTGTCTGTCTGTCTGTCTCTGTGTCTCTCTCTCTCTCTCTCTCTCTCTCTCTCTCTCTCTCTCTCTCTCTTCCCATCACATTCCCCATCTCCAACCAGTCTTTCCCCCCAAGAATGGAACTTAAATGTAGATTTGACCATACTTTAAATACTTTTCAAATTATAAATGCTTACTTATGCTGGCAGAAGAAAGCAATTTCATTACTGTTTTTGATATTTAAAAACTATTGTTCTTCTATACCTATCAACACACTTCTGTACCTATCTACACGAAGCCCTCCACCAGTAACATAGGACGATTATAGATCCAGGTTGATCCAGACTTCCTTTGTTTTCCCCTCCCTCTCCCCGCTCCCCCATACACTACCGACGATAGACTGGAAGCTGGGGGCATGGGACCTGTGATGTGTGGGGATACGGGCCATCTTGGCACACGGAATACAAGCAAGACAAAAGTCACTTCGTGTATACCTTCAAGTTCTACACTTCCTGCACTTCTTACACCAAATCCTCATTAAGCCTCCTGGAAAGTGTTCGCGAGGAATGTGTTCAGTTATGTACTTGGTTAGGGCCACTGGCCTCTATGTAGTGCCAGTCCGTTAGTCGACATTATAGTCAATAAGATATTGTGTGGGGAAAAGCTTTCTGACAACTTTCAGAACTCTTTAGGAATCTGGTGCCTTTCCTCAGACTAGTGGTTCTGCAAGAATTTGAAGAGTACCTGGCGCCTGTAGATGTTTGGATATTTTTCGTTGTTAA
Organism: Lepetodrilus fucensis; assembly: GCA_032361325.1. Classification (NCBI taxonomy): domain Eukaryota; kingdom Metazoa; phylum Mollusca; class Gastropoda; order Lepetellida; family Lepetodrilidae; genus Lepetodrilus; species Lepetodrilus fucensis. Next base: position 16,342 of record JAUTBV010110061.1, read on the forward strand.
TAAGTCCAAAAAGGCTACTGGCCCTTAATGATTGTTTGGACTATATATTAGATCTACATCTAGATGGTGTTTAATCCTCTCCCTGCTAGATTAGGCAAAAGCACTGCACTGCTCATTAGGGCAACTCCGGTTAACTTCAGCTGGGAGAGAGTTAAGTGCGGATTCTATCATTAATGCTTTCCATCATAAATTGGTATGCAGAGAGACGATACAGATCATTAATGTCTATACACGTCACGTATAGACGCTAGTATATTCTATTAGATGTGAAAATGTTCAATAACTGCCTACTAGTATTTGAATATTTATATCTATTTATCTCCATCGTATGCATATACTAGTTGTTTGTTTGAAATATGTAAGTATACGTCATAACATATAAATATGTATTTTTATGTCAATAACCATTTGGAATTAATATAAAATTGAATGTCTAAAACTCATTATGATAATTGAACTATAACGTATGTAGATATACATGTAGTTAGTTTCCCGGTATCCTAATGCATATTTCAAATATTCGTTAACGACTAAACACGTATACGACTTACTTCGTCTTCTTTGAGAGATAAGAGAAGTCAACGGAAGTTTAAATACAAGAAAGTTAGGACGTGAATAGCCTTTGTCCTGTGAATTAGCAATGCACACTGATGTAGGTGTGGTTACTTCCTGTCATTACCCAGTTGACCAATTGACCATCTGATGACCGGAAGTACGCACTCTGGGCCACTCGCCAAGCAAAAACAATTAGACATGTCCGGCTCATTATCCGGAAGATGTATAACATAAGTTATGTAAATGTAGTATGTTATCCGTCTTAATGTGTGAATCCTCCGTTAGTGACGTGTTTTCTTAAAACACCCATCACACCCATCCCCCCACATACCCACAGACCATCCCACATCCCGCCCATCCACCCACATACCCACAGACCATTCCATACCCCACCCACCCTAAACACGCACCTCCCTCCCTACATGTAAATTTAGTCTATAATCGCAATATTTTCATCATAACCCTATTTTCACATTGTTTACCTATACTTTGATCGTTTCCCTGTTTTCGGACATTCCTGTATAATACACATACATCTTTGTTCAAGAAACGTATAAAAAGCAACACATTCTTCATGAAGGAATCTCCAAAATTCCCTTTCCGGGGCAATTAACAGATTGTCCACACACGTTAGTGTCAACTCCAAAGAAAATGTACAACTCAGATATTGACATACAAGTTAGTGAAATGTACACGCACTGGTGTGGGAACAGGACAATTGCAATGGACGTGGGTAATACTAATATAGGCCTACAATAGGGCTATTGACATGGGTCATATCTCGCATACACAAGGCGTAGGAGTCACCAACGGCATCACAGATCTCCCAACGTTGCTGATGCCGAGGTGGAGCTACGGATGAGTAATCCTCAGTCAAACACGAAATCAACGATAATCCGTAACCAGCTTCCTGGCATAGCAGAGGGGATTCTGAAGTGGTTGCGCACACAGAGACCAAGATAACCAAACAATCTTCTCCAGAGTCTTCTCTCAACAATGAGTGTTCCCCCCAGTAGTACGAATTAGCGCCGTTCTATTACAAACACGGCTTGATAATTTGCCCGTCGGAGCGTATGGGACCCGGAGAGTTTCTCCGTCTCACACAGCATCGTCTCTTTCCCCCTCTGCCAAAGAGGAAGTGGTGACCCCCTCACTAGTTGACGGGAAGGGGTTAAGCCGACAGGTTTTAGTGACTTTCCTGCTTGTCCGACAGACAGACAGAGAGATAACAAGATGGCTATCAGTGACTCCGAGCATGATTTCGGAGCATGACGCGACTGTAGAGTGTCTCTGCGTTCGCAGATGTTTTGATAACGCAAGGACAGCGTCTTCACGGAATAGTTCACGGATTTATTCACGGAATTCACGGAATCGGACTTTCTTCTATTGCAGTCCGGGCGTAGAAAGATGGGCCAGTACGAGTCCAGTCATGTGGACTATTCGGAGATGCTCGCCCTGAAGCAAGGGGCGCTCATGTGGCCCAGCTGGCACCGGAGTCTGGCTTCAAGAAGGTCTCCAAGAGCTTCCAACAGAGGGATATTTCGTGGAGAGTTTATTCTGCTGAGGTCCTCACCCCCGGGGACGTGCGCCGGGAGGGACGGGAGGAGAAAGGGCAAACCCCAGAACGGGTATCTCTATGCCCAGAGAAACCGTAAGTACACGTTATTGTATGTAGTCTGTAGTATGACTTTACATGCCGTGATTTCGTCCTTATACTATCCACAGTTGCATGGTTATATAGTAATGGTAAAATGCATGTAGTCTATAAAAGGGCTATGTCCATCACACAAGATGTTGTTAAGTGTACATTGGTCCAATGATACAATGGTAGTTCTATTTAACTTTCCAAATCTTTTCCAATGCATTCTTCACCTAAATGTATCCTCATTGACCATAGATGCCACCAAAAAATAAAAAATAAATACATAATTGAAAAAAAATGGAAACATCAACGGATATCTAATTAATAGATTAAGAATATATATATAACGTGTTCAAAATACTTTATTTTTAGTATTCTCTGTATCCAGAATACCATGTAGTTTTATGTATTAGCTTTATTATCATGATAGTTATCGTTTATAAAATGATTATGTAGGACTATCTTTTCATCAAAATCACACCAAGACATCGTTTTAGCTATACACTGATAGAAGAAACTTTATAATATGATGTTAGAATGCAGATCAGCGAGCTCGACACAGTTAACAAACAACGACACATTCTTCTCAGCGCTGCAAGGTATTTTTCTCATGTACGTGTTACTCTTTCCGACATTGGTGGGAAAATCCAATTCCATTATCGATCTCCGAAATACCGCCGTGAATCCTTTTTATTGTCCATATTATTATAGCATGCATACATCACATTGTCCATATACTTGGCATACGATGTATGTCACATCGTCCATACTCTGCATGATATACATATACATGTACATTGCATACGATGTATGTCACATTATCCATACTCTGCATATACATGTATATGTCACATTGTCCACATTCTTGGCATATGATGTATGTCACATTATCCATGCTCTGCATATACATAATGGCATTGTCCATAATGCCATGCCTACGATACATTGTCAATTGTACTGTATGTCACATTGCACGGATACTAAATGCATATGGTACATTGTCCATATATTCTAAATACATCACACTGTCCTTGTACCCTGCCTATCAAATTGTCCATATACTCAGCATATGTGACAACATCCATATAACCTGTATATATCAAATTATATGTCAGAGTGTCAATAATGTTCAGCATCCTTCACATTGTACCAATACTTGGCATATCAAAGCCATATATCACATTGTCCATATATACCCTAATACGTCACATTCAGTGTTCGAAATTACCGCTGGAAACCTATTGGCCCGAATAATGATACAAATAACAAATGTTTACAAAAAACATGAATTTATACTGGCCCTTAGGATACCTTTCAGCATTGGGAAAAATGGCGGGGCCAGCGGGCCAGCAGTAATTTCGAACACTTGTCACATTGTCACTATACTAATCATACGTCACATTATCAATATATATACTCTGAATATTGTCCATATCTATTGTTCGTAGGGCACATTTATAGTAGTACTCTATAGTATGAATACTCGTACCTAAACCTCTGTCACATGCACATGCACCGACACTACCAGAAAACGAGTACTCGTACCTAAACCTCTGCCACGTCATGCACGACACTACCAGAAAACCAGTACGGAAACCTCTGCCACATCATGCACCGACACTACCAGAAAACCAGTACCGAAACCTCTGCCACATCATGCACCGACACTACCAGAAAACGAGTACTCTGCCACACCTTTCACAGCTATTCGAGACACCTGGAACAACCTAAATATTAAAAGTTATGGACTCCGTCACCGTGGGGTGATGTTTGCAAGGGCGGAATCCGCTGTTGGCGATAGCTCGTTTGAAGATGGCATGAAACATTATTGCTATTTTGGAGGCATATTCATTCCTGCCGTGGTTCTCCTTGACTTGGGGCTTGTAGCTCAGCCTACTTGTACAGCAGAAGGCGTTGATGTCATCATAGTGGACATAGCTCCTGCTTTGAACATGTATGTCGACTCTACCCTTGCCCATATCATCAAACGGAATATTGAGGATATAACACAAAGATGATGTATTCTTCGCAAAGAAACACATTACGTTCCTGGTAAAATATTCAATTTGCACCCCGATGACATATTCAACTGTTCCAAATATTAGACTCGGCATTTGGTGCAAAACTTAATGTTGATACTATTTCGGTTTAATAGAGTATTAGTTTTTGTATTCGGGACGTTTATAAATTTATGTCTTCAAATTACTGTCATTTAGTGAGATGCTTTTAGGTGCATCTTTCAATCACTATAAGCTTCATAATAATAATAATAATAATAATAATAATAATCAACATCAACATCAACATCAACATCAACATCAACATCAACATCAAAATCAACATCAAAATCAACATCAAAATCAACATCATCATCATCATAATCGTCCTAATCACCAACAATCTCCATCATTATCATCTTTATCATCACCGCTATTTTATATATATATTTGTTTATACCAAGTATTAACTAATACAATTACTGGCTTAACAAACTGCACACACGTATAGAAATTAGTACACGGTCTCACGTAATTAACGCACTTGTAACATAGCATCCATTAACAGCATTGTTTATAGGATTTAACGTACCAGCTATGTTACGAGCATCATTGATAGGATTAATTTACATTCAAACCAGTGACGCTAATACTCATATTAATTAGTATTCATATGTTATGATATAATTGAGTTATGCAGACACGGAAACTTCCATGACATATACTTATATGTACATACCATCGCGGTCCTGTGACGTTGGCTATACCGGAAGAGATATTTGGCATTCTGTCCAGTCGGACAACTTAGATTTTGGCAGAGATACTGTGCTACCGGAAATAGATAAAATAGAACCTATCTACATGAGCACATAGCTGTTTTCAATGGCTTTGATTGATTGAATTAGTGTGTATTCGGCGCAACGGGAATATTTTACCCATATGCAATATAATTTATATTAACCCATGATATTATTTGACAATATGTTTTATACGACAAAAACCATGCCAACACGCTACGGTAAAATGCATGTACATGTGGAGATGCAAAACATAGATGAACGCATGATACTGATGAGACAATGTATAATTAAAACTTTGCATAAAGTTACATTTTCTTTAAAAAGTATTTTAGATGGTTGCCACTGGCCAGGAATCTGAGTAAATAAATGTTTGAGATTAGGCGAAGAATAAAACTCGGCACGCTGAGTTGCAAAGTCCACAACAAACCAGTACTTTGCTGAACTAATAACAAATGAATAGACACTAATTATTCAAATATATTTCACTTCAATTACTGATTTCGATATTTTAAAATGGTTGTAGTGAAGATATCGTAAGGCATCGTTCTACTATACAGTGATTATTCCGAATATTACGTATATTTGACGTAGGTGAAATGAATGGATTGACTACTTTGGGCCCATAATGGCTATATGGCTGAGACTATTTTGTATCAGAATTTAAATAGTGATGTTGGATGTGGATTTGATGGCGTTATATTGAGGTGACAAGACGCTTTGAATATAGAAATGTCACAGTGCATGTCTTACTCAAATTATACTTCAATTACTGCTACAAACTGGTATTTATTTAATGTTTATTTTTATCTCGCGATAAGCGATAAAACAAATAATATGAAAAGAATTGAAAACACTGAAAACCAGTGGGACATGCGGAAACTATATCTAATACTAATATACTTGTGTAGACAAACCAATGCACATACTTTTAGGTAAAATAAGTTTGACCAGGAACTGTCAACAAACAGTGATTGTATACCTTTAAGATTCAGTACACGTAAATAATTATGATCACATTATATACGATTAACTAATGAGTATACTAAGTGTGTATTTTAATGTACATGTATTGACAAAAACATATTCTAGTACTAGATTACAAGCTAATAAATATAATATATTAAAACAATTACTCTAAATTATAATACATTACGAGAATTGTCAGATGGTGTGAAAGAATTGCTTAAGAGGTGAATGTATTTGTATACTTATACTGTTTTTTAATAGACATAATGGAGAAAGCATATTTTCAAAATACCAATTCTTACCATTTTCGATACCATTGCAACATCCAGCAATCATTCGTTACTTATACCAAATTAACATCCACCGATAGCATGGTTCGCAATGTCACGAACACAAAATTAATATCCACCGATATCATGGTTCGCAATGTCACGAACACAAAATTAATATCCACCGAGAGCATGTCACGAACACACTTATTTATGAAAGAGAAATAATCTGAAGAACATGGTCGTATGTGTTTTTTCTCTGAGTAAAACTTGACAAGTAATAGCAAATAGTGACTATAGGGGTGAAAAAACATTTTTAGGAAGAGTATAGTTTCCGCAATATAAAATACTAGGAGTGCCACGATTCGCCTCTCGCGATACGATACGTATCACGATACCCGGCTCACGATACGATACGTATCGTGATTAAATGTTAATGAACTGTGGGAAGATTTTCAGTAATCATGGTATATGAAGGTCATTATTTCTTAAAATATCCAGTACAAATAAGTCCAGTCATGAAGAGAAAATTTGAAAACAATATGTTTTGTTAATAAAACACTTTTAAAGTCCTTGTGAAAAATACTGAAATTTAACTTTAAACTCAGTAAGAGCGGAAATAACCTGTTAAAATCAGGAATATTATGAAAACAAATTGATCTGAACATGTATTTAACAATCGATTCATATTAAAATTATTAATCGATTCACAAAGACAGAATCGAGTATCACGATATAAGAGGTAAAATAGCGATGCATCGGTGAATCGTGACACCACTATAAAATACTAGTTCAAAATGTTTCCCAGAATTGTATTCTGATTGCATTTTGGAATGTAGGCATACAATATAATAATAAAAATATTTAATTATGAGTAACATTTACTCCCCATTGAACTGAAATATTTATAATGCATATTCACGAAAGATAGATAATATTTCGTATCAGCAAAACTGTAAAACATGAAATTAATTAATTAGAAACTAATTTAGGTGTGACAAACATTATTATAATAGTTCTATAGTACATATATTATGACATTACTCATTAACTGACAATTCATAATACAACCCCGTACACTAGTATATCAGTTCTATACAACTGGGTCAACTATTACAACACCACCATGACATGGCCGGAGTCGTGACATTGCTACAATCATGATCTTGTTGAAGACCATACCAGACACGTATAATGCAATCAGCAGCCAGATAAACAGCGATAGGAATGCGCGCCAATGTGTTTGTAATCTAATGCCAAGTTTTCAAAGGCAAATTCAACACCTTGCAAATAGATGCCGGCAACTTTTAATCAATTCAGAATTTCGCTTGGAAACATTTCACAAGAGCATGAAGCTAAATGCTTACTTTCGCTCTTGAACTTGAAACCTGAGAGCGTAAACATCACAAACTAAACAGTTCATCGTCATCCCATGTTATATAAAGAGCAAGAACTTTTTGCATCGATCGTCGAGTTGTCTTCTCAAATATGTTGTTTGCATTAAGGCGCATAATACTGATTCCTGTCAGACAGTCTCAGACCGTTAGCTGTCCGCTGTGTAAATAATTCCTTGTGTAATTAATTCCTTGTTGGAGGATTAGTAATATTGTGAAACAACAATGAATAAATCAACAGCGATACCACGATGTGACGATCATATATTGTGAGCATATTTAAACACAGGCGAATTTGGCATCATTAGACACGACACGCCAACAAGAAATGTACGTGTTCTTAGAGGGAAATTTACTCTGGTAATATAAGGGGCGCCATGACCTTTTATATATATGTATACGTCTGAACGTGGACTGGAAATATTGTTTTCATTTTTCTTTTTTTTCTTTATGTATTTATTTAGATCTACTTATTTCATCATTTATTTATTTATTTATATTTATATTTTATATTTATTTACTTACGTATTCATTCTTTTATTTTTATATATATTTGTTTATTTAATAATGTATTTAATTAGTTATTATTTATTTATTTATTATTATTGTTATTATCATTACCATCATTTTACTTTTACTATGTTACCTTCTGATTTACTGTTTGTAATATGAGTAGCGGAATTTCTGCAATATTATTAGATCCACTATCAACCCAGGTTCGTGAACGTTTGTATTTGAGTTAAGATTCAATCGCAAATTGATAGAAGCAAATTTACAATATATTGATTCTGTCAAAGAATTATTTAATTAAACATGAACATATTGATAACTAGTTGTGTATAGTGAGGAATACTATATATACGTGAGTAAAATTTAAATGTATTGGACCATTCATTAAGTAATGTATACATATATATGTACACAGACATAGTTTTACATACTGTGTATAATTGTGTATGCGTAGGCCTAATGTGTGTATTCGTGGGTGAGACGAAAATAAAATATCTGTCTGTCTGTCTAATTTGACACGCCTTTTTAAAACCGTTTTTTTTTACATGTACCATTATCTTTTTGAATTCCCAATACCGGTATTTACAAATAAGTCATTATCGAAACACATTCTTTTCTGCACCCTCAAGGCAGTCGCTTTCTAACATATCAACAATGAGATAGTTGTGTCTTGATCGTGAAATTCTACTGATGTGTACTGTACAGATTGTATTGTATTGTATTATTTTGTATCGCTTAGTTGAAAGTGATTTAGTCTAGGACGTTGAGTACCGTATGAGTGTGTGTGTAAAAGACCATTGGTTACACATACGAAGTGGATATATATTTCTATGCACACACCCTACCATGAAGTGGGTTATATCTATACAGTATTCCATGAAGTGGGTTTATAGACGTTATTCCATGAAGTGGGTATACAGGAATCTTGCTTCCAACTTCTAAGTCTTCGAAGTGTTTGAAAACACTGTTATCCACTCAGTAGTGAAGGCGTAGAATATTATTGTAATGCCAGTTATTACTGAATTAACATGCTCTATGTACAAAAGAGAACATCCATATACATGTATTACACTATGCTTATTAATAATTCACATTAAATTATACAAACGTAGACGAATGGCCATTGAAACTGTAGACACATTCATAAGCTTACAAGTTTATAAGTTTTACTGTTCATACATTCTGTTTTGTTCTGTTTTGTTCATTAGGTATTCTGCTAGTTTGTGATCTATACACAAAAACTTGTTACTAAAAAAGGACACACTTAAGTTTTAATTTTTACTAAACTTACAAAAGACTCAGCAATTTGCATTTCTCTAAAAAAGAAATCAAGTTCCAATTGTTAATTGAAAACTGCATCTCAGTAGAAAATACTCAGCCGAATCATATTTACAAACTGAAATTTAAATTTTAGCTGCGTTTTCTTTTTTAAAAATCGGAGCCAGTTAAGCTAAACAACCATATTTACAAACTGAAATTTAAATTTTAGCTGCCTTTTCTTTTTAATAAATCTGAGCCAGTTAAGCTAAACAACCACGTGTGTGTACTACTCATCAGCCGATTATCTGTGTTGACATTACTGACTACTAGTAATTTAGACATCCTAAAATGCGTTTATAGTGCGTTTGTCTCTGGAGTTGACACGCAGTAGCTCTATGGAGTTTACAGCCACTATCATGTATCATGCAAAGAAAAAATAGGTACCAACTCAACTTCAAAACCGTCAGTCCAATATTGAATACAGTCTCTGAACTCTCGGAGGCATACATGCTACTGATGCGGCATTTAGGAAGAATACAATTATAGTGAGTATTTTACTCCAAGCATGACATTTATTGTTCGTTCTCAAATCTCTACACACGGGGTGCAGGCTTGCAGGCTTGTATCTATTATAATGGCACTTACTTTCCAATATGGCCGCCATACCCTTTGTAAACTGGTGACATAATGCATGAACAGTAAATAGATTATTAAGTAGGCCCAGAACACACGTTCTGTAAGTACAGCAGAAATAAACACATACGTTATGTATAGACACACACAGACACACACACACACACACACACACACACACACACACACACACACACACACGATATAACACACATACATATGCATATACCATTTATCTCTCTCTCACACTCTCTTCCCCCTCTCTCACACACACATACACACACACACATACACTCACACACACACACACACACACACACACACTATATAACACACATACATACCGTATACCATTTATCTCTCTCTCACACACTCTCTCCCCTCTCTCACTCTCTCTCACACACACAAACACAACCAAACACACACACATACATGCATACACCCACACACACACACACACACACCCACACACACATACATACACACACACACATACACACAGACACACACATACACACAGACACACACACACACAGACTCACACACACACACACACACACACAGACTCACACACACACACACACACACACACATTCGTTCAACTGTCGTGGCCGTGGTGACATTGTCATGTAAGTTCAGACACCACTATAGAAGACACTAAGTATTGTCAGAACAGACTCCGATGTGGACACTGCCGACGAATATGGAGCATCACGTGGACATTTTCCTATAGACAGACATTCGCCGTAGTGTCGCTCTTCATCAACGCTTATCAACAATTAACGTGTGTTTATCACCAACCGCCAGTGTAATGTGTGTTTCCAGAGTTCAAGTTTAAGAAACCAAACTGTGTATTTTTAAAGCAGCATCATTCACAGTGTTCCATTGTTGGAGACGATGTAAGGATCTTAAATTATCGTTATTGAGTACTAAGTACATCAGTAAATAACAACTTTGGGGTGGATAAATCAAGCGTAATTAGTCTCAGATCGAAATTCGTTTGTCCATTATACAGGCCTATCAACTGTGATATTATGCCTTTAAGTTTGAGCTATACATTTGATTTAAAACATATTTCATTAAAAATTGTTTGTCAAGCAAGTTATTTACAAATACAAACAATGTTTGTTTACATAGGCTACCTGCCATCGACGTTATAACGACAAGAGTAATTTAATTGAACATCTGTAGCTGGAAATACCATGGTATCCTTCTGTATACCTTCATTGTTCACTATTCGAAATAGAAAATAGGCCTACTGTCAAAGTCTGGTCCGACACAGACACTATTTATATAGGAGCTAATTTGTCTCAGTTGACCTACAGACTACCCAAATCAAGAAGTGAAACATGAGATCTTATTTTAATTAGATTGAACACGTTTTCATAAATGTATTTGTTAACTTTCGAATTATTCGGAATGGTTGCTTCAGTTAACCGATTAATGTGACAATGCATTCCTTAGTCAAATGATTGGCGTTTTCATGGATTTGTTTTCAAAACCAGTTTCACTGTGAGATACACGTTGGTGACAATGTCAACTCAGAAAATGACTAAAAAATAGTTCCTCGGCACTGTCGTAACATTTTCTGATTTCTTCGTCCGGATAAGTTATTAACATTAATGACAATATCAATCTTGGTTAAATGACTCAGAACTTAATTCCAATAGATCTATATTCCGCTTCTGGACAATGAATGTCAAACTTTCTGAGTTTCTTCATCTGGGCAAGTTGTTCAATGAAAGGTCAGACAAAGGTGTCAAAACAACCGCCGTATGACAATTACCGTTAGTTCCGAAGATATGTTAGTCTGGTTAACATTTGATCAACTCTGTCGTATACACAAAGTACGTATTGCGTTTCAAAGAGAGACTAGCACCCTTCTGTTACATCAACAGTCTAACAATGTCGCCCAGCCATGTGCAGGTTACGTGACGTTCGTGTCAATTCTCACCCAGCTACAGAGCATACATTCTTTATTCTGGAGTGTTAATGTGCTGCTCATCAGCTCATTGCAGCCATTGAAATACGTTACGATGTGGCATGCCTTTACGTGAATAACTAAATGTTATGTTGTGGCCGCGAACCTTTGCTACGTAACGTCTTTTCTTTCCGATTCAGCCAACGAGGGTATTGTCAAAAGTCGAAGCAATTGTAGGATACACACACACACACACACACACACACACACACACACACACACACACACACACACACACACACACACACATGTATGTCATATGGTTTAAATCATTTTATACTATGCAATTAACAATTATTTGGTAGGTTACCAAAGGATACACGTCAACGACAATTGACATATTAGAAACAATATATGTTATACTAGAAGAGTAAGTAATCCATACTTCAAATAAAACATTTACTTAGATATAATCTTTTCCCAGGCATAGTGTCGCTGGTGTCGTCATAGATGTATGGCGGTTGCCAGATATTATTTCTTTATCAAGCCTATCAAAACATTGCTGTTGGCATCTAACCAACTTTTGACATCACCGAGACAACTTCAATGTCATACTGTGCATCTAGTGTTATATTAATGGTAGTTAATAATAATATTAATAATAATAATATAGTCTATTAATATAGCTCCGAGTTCCAGCTAGGCTGCTCACAAGCGCGTAATATTAGCATGATGATGAGAATTATCCAAGGTACACTGTTTTGAATAAGTGAGTTTTCATGGATTTTCGGAAAGATTTAGCAGATTTAACAAAGTCAGACAGATCTTTCCACAATCTTGCAGAAGCAATGTTGAAAGCTCGATCGCTTAAAGTTGATTTAGTTTTTGAGATGGTGAGCGTGTTTGGATCTGAGATCTCGCGGTTTGGCATGTGCATGCACTGTCAGAAGTGGAGAAAAATAAGCTTATCCTCGAAACAGACAGACAGACAGACAGATAAACAGACAAACAGACAAACAGACAAACAGACAAACAGACAAACAGACAAACAGACAGACAGACAGTTTATTCTCCAAAACCTAATAATGCCTACTTAGTACTTGCCATCATTGACGGATATAAAGTAGTCATATTGTCTGTGCCATAGTGAGGATGTAAGCTAAACATAAAAGTGACAATAGTTGCGCAAGAATTGTGTGTGCAAGAAAGATTACACCGAATTACTATACATGGTGGAGAGTATACGTAGTTAATCCTCAAATCACTCATTTAACGTTAAAATCCTGCTTGCACTATGAGAAAACACGCTTTCATTGTATGCTAAATCATGACGAAAATGCCTTTCACCAGACATTTCAGCTTTACAGGGAGAACACACCCAATTGTACACACTTTCTCACGTTGTATACATTTCGGGAACACTTTAATTAACTGCAGAGAACGGTAAATGTTTGAAGGTTTGGTTTTACTCGGATTATTTTTTAAGTAGGCAAGATATTTATGTTGGCTACAAGCAAAGAAATACATAAAAATGGTATGGATACGATATCGTCAAATTACTAATTTGTTTATATTTAAGGTAAATATTGACGTCTCTTAATTCACCAAGACATGTTTGCCAGCTTTATGTGGCGAGTTTATTGGAACTAGTTCTTTTGCCTATTTTAAACCGTAACTGTGAAGATTAAGTCACAAAAACATGGGTTATTTCTCCCTTAAAGGACACGTTTTTATCCAAATTAGACGGTCTCATTGTAATGTATTAACTTATACTGTAATATATGTGGGTCGCGTGAGTAGGGTTATTTACTGAGCCAATGTCTATTGTCACTAAGTATCGTAATAGAAAGTATATAGCCAGTGTTTTTTTTCACTGTGAAGTACATACACTAACAGCCTTGATTTTCTGCGACTGCACAGCTTGTGATGACCGTGTTACCTTCCCAGCGCATTACACGAGCTTTAGGTGTATCCCATACACGTGCTAGCGTTTGTGTCATGATGTGCTGAAGACGATCTGTTGCATCAACACATTGACTAACGACAGACTGAGTGTACTTGCAGGTTTATCAGACAAGTGACTGTCTTTACTTAATGCCAGGACTGAATGTCAGTTCAGGTAAATCACAAATGATTTCACTGTGGTGCGACGGGCCCAAAATACCTGGCGCAACTTGCCTAGAAACTTGTGTAGTCGTAGATAGAAATATAGTACTGAAATGTGATTTGAATGGCACTTGAGAACGTTGATTGCGTCGTTATTTGTCAATGGAGAATAGACATTCTTTCCCTGAAAATTAGGTTATTAACAACGGACAGCTGACATACTTAATTGCCCGGACGCGCGCGCTCACGCACAAACACACACACACACACACACACACACACACACACACACACACACACACACACATAGAACGACATCCACACATCCACCCCCACTCCACCCAACCACACCCATCCAATGCCCATCGTCACCCAATATTACACATACATTTCCCACTTCTATGATCTACTAGTAGTTGCCAATAAATTTAGTTTTGTTTACCTTGATTGAGGCGGAATGTGGGTAGGGTA